>SJYW01007662.1:169554-188315 GCA_006410735.1 Raphicerus campestris
AACTGGACATGGAACAACAGACTGGTTCCAAATAGGAAAAGGAGTATGTCAAGGCTGTATATTGTCACCCTGCTTATTTAACTTATATGCAGAGTACATCATGAGAAATGCTGGGCTGGAGGAAGCAAAGACTGGAATCAAGATTGCTGGGAGAAATATCAATAACCTCAGATATGCAGATGATGCCATCCTTATGGCAGAAAGTGAGGAAGAACTAAAGAACCTCTTGATGAAAAAGTGGAGAGTGAAAAAGTTGGCTTAAAATTCAACATTCAGAAAACGAATATCATGGCATCCAGTCCCATAACTTCATGGGAAATAGATGGGGAAACAGAGGAAACAGTGGCTGACTTTTTTTTTTTTTTGAGCTCCAAAATCACTGCAGATGGTGATCACAGCCATGAAATTAAAAGACACTTACTCCTTGGAAGGAAATTTATGACCAACCTAGACAGCATATTAAAAAGCAGAGACATTACTTTGCCAACAGAGATCTGTCTAGTCAAGGCTATGGTTTTTCCAGTACTCATGTATGGATGTGAGAGTTGGACTGTGAAGAAAGCTGAGCACAGAAGAATTGATGTTTCTGAACTGTGGTATTGGAGAAGACTTGAGAGTCCCTTGGACTGCAAGGAGATCCAACCAGTCCATCCTAAAGGAGATCAGCCCTGGGTATTCATTGGAAGGACTGATGTTGAAAGTGAAACTCCAATACTTTGGCCACCTAATGCGAAAAGCTAATCATTTGAAAAGACCCTGATGCTGGGAAAGATTGAGGGCTGGAGGAGAAGGGGATGGCAGAGGATGAAATGGCTGGATGGCATCACCAACTCAATGGACATGGGTTTGGGTGAACTCCAGGAGTTGGTGATGGACAGGGAGGCCTGGCGTGCTACCGTCCATGGGGTGGCAAAGAGTCGGACACGATTGAGAACTGAACTTAACTGAACTGGAACTTGTTTTGATTTGACATTAATACCTAAATCTTCATGGTCCACCAACACAGTTGGGAACTATGGAAGTCAATTAGAAAGATAATTTTAGGCTTCCCTGCTAGATGGTAAAGCGTCTGCCTGCAGTGTGGGAGACCTGGGTTTGATCCCTATGTTGAGAAGATTCCCTGGAGAAGGAAATGGCAACCCACTCCAGTACTCTTGCCTGGAAAATTCCATGGACTAAGGAGCCTGGTGGGCTACAGTCCATGGGGTCACAAAGAGTTGGACATGATTGAGCAACTTTACTTTTCTATCTCAGATAGGCCCTGTTACATTGCTTCCTATCTCTCAACCTACACTGGGGCCTCTTAGGGCCTTCCATGTTTTCCATTTAAATGAGGAAAAAATATGAGTTTTTATTTGCAAATGATAATGGAGGGTATGCTACACAAGAATAGATATGTGCTGCCCAACTTCAGGGTGGTCTTAAAAGAGAGTGATGAACACAAAGTCTTCCAGTGGACATAACTTAGTGTGCTGCATTGTTAATTTTTCCTAAAAAAGAGCTAGCTAGAGTTAGAAATATACAGATATTCATAAGCAGTGTCTAGTAGTTTGGATGAATGGTCAGAGATTGTAAAGAAGATGATTGAAAATTGGTGAGATGGATGACTGAGGATATACATATGTGGATAGACATTTCTGAATGGTCAAGAATATGAGGATTTTTGTGCTTCTCATGAAAGCTGACCAAAGATCAGTCTCTTAGCAGAAGGGAATAATTAAGCTGTTTATAATTAATGTATATTAGAAGACTCATTCAGTGGCTCTCCCTCCAGCCAACCCAGTTTTGATTTTTGTTTTTTCCAATGAGCTTATGAATAAAGTGCTCAAAGTGTCAGAGATGGAGCTTAATTGTGGGTTCAACATCACAGTCTTTCACTTACTGAAGCTAATCTGACAATGAATATTGCAAAGTGGCCTGCTTGGTAAAAGAAGAGGCAACAGAATCTCATGATGTTCCCATTTCCTAAAAGAATTAACCAGGCACCATGTGTCATGTTAATTACATTGGGCTACATCTATCATGGAAGGAGTGATACTGTTATTTTTCTCACAGAAACAAATACTTGGCATCTGGATTTGCCTTCTTTACTTAAAATGCTTTTACCAAAATCTGTGGACTTAAAGGATGCCTAACTCATCTTCAAATACCACTTTATGGCAAGTAAAAGGCAGTAACATGATCATGCTCATTTAATCTACTTCTACTTTTTTACCCATCATCTTGAAATAGTTTGCCTGATACTCAGTGGCCTACTGAAGTCTCAGTTATAATCCTACACTATGGTTATGTTGCCCAGGATAGAACATATGCCTTAAATCAGTAATTAACTTATAACTTTTTTTAGCCGTAGCCAAGATTCACAAGTCTAGGAAATAAGTGTCCTTTCTTATTCTCATTTCCTGAGAAAATGTAAGCTTCCTCAGTTCAGTTCAGTTCAGTTCAGTCACTCAGTCGTGTCTGACTCTTTGCAACACCATGAATCGCAGCACGTCAGGCTTCCCTGTTCATCACCATCTTCTGGAGTTCACTCAAACTCGTCCATTGAGTCAGTGATGCCATCCAGCCATCTCATCCTCTGTCATCCCCTTTTCCTCCTACCCCCAATCCCTCCCAGCATCAGAGTCTTTTCCAATGAGTCAACTCTTCACATGAGGTGGCCAAAGTACTGGAGTTTCAGCCTTAGCATCATTCCTTCCAAAGAATACCCAGGGCTGATCTCCTTTAGAGTGGACTGGTTGGATCTCCTTGCAGTCCAAGGGACTCTCAAGAGTCTTCCCCAACACCACAGTTCAAACGCATCAATTCTTCAGCACTCAGCTTTCTTCACAGTCCAACTCGCACATCCATACATGACCACTGGAAAAACCATAGCCTTGACTAGATGCACCTTTGTCAGCAAAGTAATATCTCTGCTTTTGAATATGCTGTCTAGGTTGGTCATAATTTTCTTCCAAGGAACTTTTACTTTAATTACTTCAGTCATTATCTGCAGTGATTTTGGAGCCCAAGAAAATAAAATCTGTCACTGTTTCCACTCTTTCTCCTTCTATTGGCCATGAAAGGATGGGACAGGATGCCATGATCTTCGTTTTTTGCATGTTGAGTTTTAAGCCAGCTTTTCCAGTCTCCTCTTTCACTTTCACCAAGAGGTTCTTTAGTTCCTCTTCACTTTCTGACATAAGGGTGGTGTTATTTGCATATCTGAGGTTATTGATAATTTTCCCAGCAATCTTCATTCCAGTTTGTGCTTAATTCAGATCAGCATTTTGCATGATGTACTCTGCATATAAATTAAATATGCAGGGTGACAATATACAGCTTTGTTCTACTCCTTTCCCAAACCAATATGCTACTGAAGAAGCCTGGCATTCTGCAGTCCATGAGGTCACAAAGAGTCAGACACAACTGAGCAACTGAACTGACTGACTGACTAGAAGGTCTTATAGACCTTCTTAGAACCATTCAACTTCAGCTCCTTGCTCCTTGCTCCGTGGTTGGGGCATGGACTTGGTTTAATGTGATATTGAATGGCTTGTCTTGGAAATGAACAGAGATCATTCTGTCATTTTTGCAATTGCACCAAGAACTGCATTTCAGACTCTTTTGTTGACTATGATGGCTACTTCATTTTTTCTGAGGGATTCTTGCCACAGTAGTAGATGTAATGGTCATCTGAATTAAATTCACCCATTGCAGTTCATTTTAGTTCACTGATTCCTAAAATGTCAGTGTTCACTCTTGCCATCTTCTGTTTGACCACTTCCAATTTGCCTTGATTCATGGACCTAACATTCCAGGTTCCTATGCAAGATTGCTCTTTACAGCTTTGGACCTTGCTTCTGTCATCAGTCACATCCACAACTGGGTCTTGTTTTCACTTTGGTTCTATCTGTTCATTCTTTCCAGAGTTATTTCTCCACTTTTCTCCAGTAGCATACTGGGCACCTACTGGCCTGGTGAGTTTATCTTTTAGTGTCCTATCTTTTTGCTTTTTTATACTGTTCGTGAGGTTCTCAAGGCAAGAATACTGAAGTGGTTTGTCATTCCTTCTCCAATAGGCCATGTTTTGTGAGAATTTTGCATCATGTCCTGTCTTTGTTGGCCCTTCACAGCGTGGCATATAGTTTCATTGAGTTAGACAAGGCTGTGATCCATGTGATCAGTTGGTTAGCTTTTTGTGATTGTGGTTTTCATTCTGTATACCCTCTGATGGATATGGATAAGAGGCTTGTGGAAGTTCCCTGATGGGAGAGACTGGCTTTGGGGGAATCTGGATCTTGTTCTGCTGGGTGAGACCATGCTTAGTAATGATTTAAACCAATTATCTGTGGATGGTAGGGCTGTGTTCCCTTCCTGTTGTTTGACCTGAGGCCAAACTATGTTAGGGGTCATGGCAGTAATGGAGACCTCCTTCATTGAACTTATACCAGCACTGTTGTATTCAGTGCCCCTGAGCCCATGTCAAGCCACTGTTGACCCACACCTCCGCTGGAGACTCCTGGACACACACAGGCAAGTCTGGCTCAGTCTCTTGTGGGATCACTGCTCCTTTCTTCTGGGTCTTGGTACACATATGGTTTTGTTTGTGCCCTCCAAGAGTCTATTTTCCCAGTCTGGTGGAAATTCTGTAATCAAATCTCACTGACCTCCAAAATAAAATTCCCTGTGGATTCTCAGTACCTTTGCCAGGTCTGCAGGTTGGGAAATATGTTGTGGGTTCTACAACTTTCATAACAAATGAGAATTTCTTTGGTACAATTGTTCTCCAGTTTGTGGGTCATCTGCTCAGGGCTCTAATGTAGGGCTAATGGTGACCTACTCCAAGAGGACTTAGGCCATATGTGGTGCCTCCCAGGCATGCTGCAGCCAGAGCCTCTTTCTGATTAAAGTAATTAGAAAACTGTTACAATCTAATCTTACAAATGACCCAGATTCTTCATGAATGAAGGTTTGAGACAAACAACCATGTAAGAAACCATGACTAGCGAAGGGAATATAGAATGACTTAAGCAAGAAATTTGGCCATGAGCGGTTGTAGAATCAGGCATTGCAATAATTATGAGTATTTCTCCCCTATTTTGATATTATATCTTGTGCATAAGTGAATCAGATATTTCTCCTTTGTCTTTCCTCTACCATGTAATATAAGATGTATTAATAGTAGTTTACCTCAGTGTTTAAGTTATAAGATGCCTAAAGTTATCTTCATCTAGAAAAACTTTCTTTTGGAAAGAAACTGCCTTTTTTTTGGGGGGGGGGCACACTTAGCATATTTTCTGTTGCATGAGTACTTTCAGCATGTTAGGCAAAATTATAGTTTGTTCCTCTCTTTATTTCAAAGTTAAAGTATGCATATCTGCCAGGAAGTGGACTTNTTTTGGGGGGGGGGCACACTTAGCATATTTTCTGTTGCATGAGTACTTTCAGCATGTTAGGCAAAATTATAGTTTGTCCCTCTCTTTATTTCAAAGTTAAAGTATGCATATCTGCCAGGAAGTGGACTTGAGTGAATTAATGTTGTATCAATTTAGCTGAGCTAGTACTGTGTTTCCTCAGATTTTCTTCACCGTGTGGTTTTGTGTTAGCATTGTCATAAGATGCATTCAAATGCTTTGGGAAAGGCAAAGAGAAACAGCAGCTGTGTCCCTTTACACTTTGAATACCTTTGTAAAATGCCACGATGACTCTGGCACTGCCACTGATGCTATAGCTCATCTCATTGGTGCAAGGCAGCATCTGCACTTTCAGCTTCTGGACCTTTGACTTCTGCCAAATCTCCTCTTTCAGCTTCTCTGAGTGCTAAGACAAGTGCACTTGTCCTAAGAGAGTGTGTGGCTCTCTGGTGAAAGGGATCAACTTGATTTATTTATCTCCAGTTTTATTGATATATGATTGACATATAGCACTTTATAAGTTTGTATATAGCATAATAACTTGACTTATGNCTATAGCTCATCTCGTTGGTGCAAGGCAGCATCTGCACTTTCAGCTTCTGGACCTTTGACTTCTGCCAAATCTCCTCTTTACACTTCTCTGAGTGCTAAGACAAGTGGACTTGTCCTAAGAGAGTGTGTGGCTCTCTGGTGAAAGGGATCAACTTGATTTATCTCCAGTTTTATTGATATATGATTGACATATAGCACTTTATAAGTTTGTATATAGCATAATAACTTGACTTACGTCTTGAAATGATTATCATAAGTGTGAAAGTGTTGTTCAGTTGTGTCCAACTCTTTGCAACCCTATGGACTATAGCTCACCACGCTCCTCTGTCCATAGAATTCTACAGGCAAAAATACTGGAATGGGTAGCCATTTCCTTCTCTAGGGGATCTTTGCAAACCAGGGATCAAACCCAGGTCTCCTGCATTGCAGGCTTTACCAGCTGAGCCATAAATCTAATGAACATCAATCATCTCATGTATATACAGAATTAAAGAAGTATAAAACAATTTTTTTGTGATAACTCTTAGGATTTGCTCTCTTAATAACTTTCATGTATAACATATAGTGGTGTTAATTATGTTTATCATGCTATATGTTATATCCTTGCTATTTATTTTATAACTAGAAGTTTGAACCTTTTAATTGCCTCCATCTAATTCTGCCTCTCCCCACCCCTCACCTCTGGTAACCACAGATGTATTTTTGTTTGTTTGTTTCTGGATTATAATTGACCTACAACACTGTGTTAGTTCCTGTTATACAACATAGTGATTTGACATTTCTGCACAGGTTTGCATATATCTTTTCAGATTAGTGTTTCTGCTTTCTTTGGATAAATATTAGAAGTGGAATTGTTGGGTCATCTGGTAGTTCTATTTTTCACTTTTGAGGAATACCCATATTGTTTTCCATAGTGGATGCCCCATTTATATTCCTACCACTAACATGAGGGTTTCCTTTTCTCTACATCTTTATCAGCAATTTGTTATTTGTTGGCTTTTTGACAATTATCATTCTGGCAGGTGTGAGGTTATATCTCATTGTGGTTTTGATTTGCTGGGCCTTTATGATTAGTGATGTTGAACATCTTTTCAAGAACCTGTTGGTCAACATCAGCATGTTGTCTTTGTAAAATGGCTATTCAGATCCTCTGCCCATTTTTTGAGTTACTCTTTTCTTTTCTTTTCTTTTTTGTTTGTTTTGTTTTTGATGTTGGGGCAGGAACTTTCTTAACAGGTCACCTGTAGCATCAAAGTTGGAAGTAGTGCAAGACAACTTTGAATTTTATTGTATCCTTTTGGGTTCCATTTCCCCCTTATTCTTTTCCATATCCAGCATGCCCTTTTTATTACTTTCTGGCTAAGCTATAGTGACTCAGGTTGAAGAGTATACATGCAGATATTCAGTCACAGAAACCAGTCCACCAAGTCCAACAGTTGCTTAAGATCTAGTCCTGGTAATAAATCACTTACTTAATATTATTCATCTTGGTTCTGCTTTTCTTTGTACCCTGACTGATACGCTTAATAGGATAAAGCAGTAGATCCTGTAGCCCAGCATGTTAGGAATGTGGTTTGTGTGAAATGCTTATTCAACGTGCTGAAACTGAAAGGTATCAGGATAACCACAGAGCTAGTTAAAATGGATTGCTATGACTTAAGAAATAATAAGAGGAGAAGTAAAATCAGGATTGGATTGGTTTTTCATAATCTATTTAGACATTATTAATGAAACAAAAAAGAAAAGTTAGAGATAAAAATCAAAGGTTATACAGTGAAATAAACTGAATTTTGACTATATCTGTCTTCAGTAAAGATAACTGAGTTTCATTCTTTTTTTTTTTGCTTCAACCACCTATGTATCACTTTTTTTTTTTTTGAGAGTAGCATAAAAATCATTTATATGATCACCTCACTATAAACTGTCTTCTGAAACCAACACTTCCAAGCACCTATTTTACTCTTCAAAGTAACACTCAGGTAACAGAGACTTTGAATAGCTGGCAGGCCTTGTTCACATCAACTTATTATAAAAAAAAATCTCACAATGCATACAAAGTGCTGCAGCTATACTCTTGATATAGATCTCCAGCTTTTGTTCAAGCAGTGCCTCTGTGTGTTTAGAGATACTAAAATTGCCTTTACCTTTTCGAGCTGATATTGATGTGTAAACTTTCATTTCAGGAATAAGCTTGACACTATATGGCTTCATCTGAGGATTTTTTTCTTTAATCCTTTCTTTTATATCTCTATGTTTCTTCTTCCTTTGTTAGATTTTTTACTGTAAGCTTCTAATAATGCTAAAGAGGATTTCATTCTCTTCTTTCTTTTTCATTTTAAATTACTTGAAATTTTGTACCCTGCACAAAGAATTTGAGTTCAAATGATGAGTCTGTATCATCATTTGAATTCAAATTCTTTGTGCGTGAACTGAGAAAATTTAAGCAAATAGAAGACAAAGTAATTTGGGACAATTTTTACTTTAAAAAGAATCTATACATACTTTTTTTTTCTACTGGGAATATTAGATTTAAATATCAGGGATCAGAATATATTAATGTAACCTCAGATCCATTATGTTTCAACTAAGATGAATTTATTTGCAGTATTATTATAAACAAACAGTTTCACCTTAGTTTGAAATTACACATTTTCTTCCTTTTGAAAACTTTTTTTCTNGAATATTAGATTTAAATATCAGGGATCAGAATATATTAATGTAACCTCAGATCCATTATGTTTCAACTAAGATGAATTTTATTTGCAGTATTATTATAAACAAACAGTTTCACTTAGTTTGAAATTACACATTTTCTTCCTTTTGAAAACTTTTTTTCTTAAAATTCAACCTTTTCAGTATATTCTAAATATTTTGATATTAAGCTTTAGCAGTATTTTATCTTTTTTTTTTTAACTGAAAGCACAATAATACCCTTTTTGCTGATCTCTTGTCAATATCCACAGGAGAAAACAGTTCTACTGTTCACCCCACTTGCCTCAACCAACACTGGGCAAAACAATAGACTTGTCTAGACAGACCTTTGTTGACAAATGTCTCTCCTTTTTAATATGCTGTCTAGCTTGGTCATAACTTTCTTTCCAAGGAGTAAGCATCTTTTAATTTCATGGCTGCAATCACCATCTGCAGTGATTTTGGAGCCCCCCAAAATAAGGTGAGCCACTGTTTCCAATGTTTCCACTGTTTCTCCTTTTTCCCCATCTATTTCCCATGAAGTGATGGGACCTGATGCCATGATCTTCGTTTTCTGAGTGTTGAGGAAATCAGAAAATGCTCCCAGAGTTTGATCATACCAAACAATATTTAGAGAGGTGTAANTGTTTCCACTGTTTCTCCTGTTTCCCCATCTATTTCCCATGAAGTGATGGGACCTGATGCCATGATCTTCATTTTCTGAGTGTTGAGGAAATCAGAAAATGCTCCCAGAGTTTGATCATACCAAACAATATTTAGAAAGATGTGACCTATTTAAATTTTGGACTTTGAAGTCCTGCTCTACATTCTTGAGAGTAACAGATGTGTTCTGGTATTTTGTTCTCAGAAACATCACAACAACAACTGATCTATAGGTGAGTAATTAATGAGCAGTGAAGGATTGACACACAGCACAAGGTATAACTATTATGGTGAAGAATCTGATATGCTATCAGTAGAGTTTCTTCAGTTCACACTTCCATTTCCTTATTACCTTGATGCTTGAATATAGGATAGGTAACATGAGGGTGAGATCACAAATGAAAGACTTTTAGCAGAAAAGGAGGAAATCTTATTGATAAGCTCTTTCATCAACATCTTTTGAATTTACACTGAATTTCCATTCCTCAAAAGTGCTATACTAAAACTAACCTCATAGCCTATGCAGATAATCTTTCTTTTGCTAGGAATATAATTTCCCTTAAATTGTCTTCTTTTTATTTCCTTTCTCTGACTTAGATCTCAAAGTATAGGTCAAATGCATTTCATCATAAAAACCTTACTTCAGTTCAGTCAGTCAGTCATGTCTGCCTCTTTGCAACCCAATGAACTGTAGCATGTCAGGCCTCATTGTCCATCACCAACTCCCAGAGTCCACCCAAACCCATGTCCATTGAGTCAGTGATGCCATCCAACCATCTCACCATCTGTCGTCACCGTCTCCATCAGCCCTCAATCTTTCACAGTATCAGGGTCTTTTCAAATGAGTCACCCTTCACATAAGGTGGCCAGAATATTGGCATTTCACCTTCAAAATCAGTCCATCTAATGAACACCCAGGACTGATCTCCTTTAGGATGGACTGGTTGGATCTCCTTGCAGTCCAAGGGACTCTCAAGAGTCTTCTCCAACAACACAGTTCAAAAGCATCAATACTTTGGCACTCAGTTTTCTTTATAGTCCAACTCTCACATCCATACATGACCACTGGAAAAACAATAGANCCAGCATCAGAGTCTTTTCCAATGAGTCAACTCTTCCCATGAGGTGGCCAAAGTATTGGAGTTTCAGCTTTAGCATCACCCCTTCCAAAGAACACGCGGGACTGATCTCCTTTAGAATGGACTGGCTGGATCTCCTTGCAGTCCAAGGGACTCTCAAGAGTCTTCTCCAACCTCATCACAGGTGAAGACAAAAATATTTATATTTTAGAGAGCAACATATTTTTATATTTCAGATAATTCCATCAGTAATATTGGGAAAAGATGACCCTTGTAGTTTTCCAAATAAAGAAAACTTCTACATAAATTAAGATTCCATACTAGGTGTGCTACACACACAGGAAATAAAGTTCAGCTTGTGATTATTGTTTTTTCAGTTGTTAATAAACAAATACATTTGGTGAACAATGCTCATCTTTTCCCTTGTGTCAGGAATAACAGGGTAAAAATAAAGTATATCCTGATATAGGATTCATAGTGTAACATACAAAATGTGAAATACCTTATTCTTTACCTTGCTAATTGTGTCTAAATTTCACACAAAAAAATGTATGTAAGACTCCATCCATTTAATAATTATGCCATGTGGAAAAGGATTAGTGTTACTAAGGCTCATCTGTTTCCAGAATCAATGAAGCATAATACCATTAAGGACATTTAAGTTGTCACTCTGTTGTAATGTAAAGCCGTGAATCTATGAAGGAAGAAAGCTTTTCAGGGTTCACTGATTCCATGGCAGGTATGTACATTTCAAAGCAGAGCACTAAAAGAAATTTTAGCTTATAAATTATCTTCAAAATCATACATTTCCCAAGAATCCTTAATGATATTGGTATTTAGAGTTTTATAACTAAACCTCAAATACACACACACACACACACACACACACACACACAACACACATATATATAGCTCCTAAAAAATTGCTGGATGTTTAATTGCTCTGTAAATAATCAGGATATCAGGAAAAGAGCTTTCCCTGGGTAGAAAAAATGCATTTCTTGAAATGTATTGAAGAAGCTTTTTTCTTTGCTCCTGGATGAAAATTCAGGCTGTTTCATTCCTTTTTCAAGTAACACCTAGTTTCATCATCCTCACTGAGAGCTGCTGAACACTGTTATTTTGTTCACTCCTATATAATATTCAAAACTCTAACCGTTTTGATGTGCTTAAAGCTAATTCTTAATTCCCTCTAGAATCCAGGCATGCAGTTGGTGGAGGGGGCTGCTCATGGAGGGGGCTGCTCCTTCTCTCCTTCTCCCTCTCAGCTCACTTTCGATGTTTCTGAACTCTCTGGAATGGAAAATGAAGAGAGTCAAGAATGATAAGGAGGCAGGGAAAAATTCTTGAATCACTGCTTCTGCCACGAGCTGACACTAAGCTGTTTAGACCTGGCTAATATTTAAAGCTTCCTTTATTTCAGCTGGGACTTTTATGGTTTATCAACTAACTTTCCCTGTGAGCAAATTGTCCCAACACTTGGTGTTTTAAAACAGCAGCTTTTTATTATATTTCATGAGTCTACAGGTCAGCTGTGTACTTCTACTGAGTGTGCTGGGCTTTTCTTCTCTTGATTGGGTTGACTCATAAATCAGATCATGGCTACATTGGGATTGGATGGTCTCAGAAGGCCTTACTCATATGTTTGGAGGTAAGTTTAGTGTAACCTGGGACAGCAGGCTTAGCTGTGTTTAATGTTGCATCTATCAAGAAGGTAATATGGCTTCTTCACATGGCAGAGTACAAAGAACATGAAAAGGGAAGTCTATCCCTGATGCACAGTAGTTTTAAAATTGCTACCTGTGTCATTTTTGTTTTATTCCATTGGCAAAAACAAATCCTATGACCAAACAGAGTCCACATGAGAAAGGATTACCTAAGGGTGTGGTTATAGGGACTTGTGACACATTGTCAAATGTTTTTGAAGCCATTTATCACATATGGTTTCTTCAGAGATTCAGTCCCTTGTGATCTGTCATATTTTTTCTTCTTGATACAGATTTTGCACTTTTCTCTGTCTTGTTGCTTACTTATTTAGCAGCCCCAAAGAATCTTCTGATAACCATGACTTCTCTTTGTTGAGATTTCCAGGCCATGGGCAGCCCTCTCAGACATGATCCAGGAAAACCTAAAGCCACTTGTCTTACTCATGCAGCCCATACCTCATCTCTGGGAAATATATCTTTTGTCCAAATTGGGAAATACAAGCTGAGCCCAATTCATTTATCCCTTCTTTGCTTACATTTTGAAGGGGTAGTCATCCCACCTCTTCCCTTTTAATTGCAGGAGTCAAAAGTGTCCTCTTTATCATCGCAACTTCAGGACATACATGCCAATTTCTCCACTCAGTTCTCTTGAAGCCTGTCTCACTAATCTTGAGATAAGGGTCAGGCACCCATTATTCTTTACACTTGGGTGTTACTTGACACGCAATAGTTTGCTATCTCTAAACATATCTTTCAAATCTCTTTTAATTGTGGATGACATAATTCTTTAAGAGTCTGAATGTAGATAATGAATTAAGAATTATGTAACTAGATTTTTTCTTCTTCAAAATATTCATCTTAGTGTGATATCCATAAATATTATATCTATGACCTCTTTGTTCCTCAGTTAAAACTGCTAAATTAACATCTTCATGTGTGGAAAGTGACAAAATACATAAAATAACTATGCATTTACCCTCCAAGTAAGAATAATGATAAAACACATGATAATAAAAATATATTTAATTTTGTACCTATTTGTTTAAACTCATCATTATGAGCTAGGTAGATCATCTTAAAGACCACTCTTTGATTACTGCATTACTTATTCCACCCAGATCTATGCCAATTAAAAATCAGATGATTGTGCTAATTTTGCCTTTATTTAAGTAAATGATAGACCTATCAAAGAATAGAGAGCCAATAACAAAATCTGAGTCTTTCCATTAGTGAATATCATTTTTGGTTTAAATAGAGTCATCCACAATTTGTTTATGAAACACTCTATGTTGTTTTTTTCAGCAAATGCTGAGAAGACAAATATCACATGGACACTCCAAAGGAATAAATTAGTTGAGATCATTTATGTAGAACAAAGGATCTGACAAACAGTGAAAGTGCAACAAATATTAGCTCTTCCTACTATTATGATGAATTGCATGGATCCTTAGGTTAATAATTACTAAAGTTAAGGTTAAATTTCTCATGTTCTCTTTGTATACCATCTGCCCTCTTAACTCTCCATGCTATCAAACGACCAAACAGAATCTACTACATAGATGGTAACTATTCTTTAATTTTGAAATAATTGTAAATTTAACTTTTCTTGGACATAGTATCCTGAATATAGGATGAAGGTCCAGGATAATAGTAGGTCTGTCTAGCTTTTCAGATTACACAAAGTTGCTGCTACTCTCTGAGTAATACTTCTAAAATCCCACCACCATACACATATGTGCTATTGTCTAAAAATTAGTTTCTCTAACATCTCGTCTACTGTTAATGAATGTTGAGACCTTTGCCTTGCCTTGCAAAAAAGCAACTGTTCTTCCAGAAATCAGAGATCAGGATCAGACAAACCATTTCAATGATCCTAAAGCAGCCTTCCCTCGTTTCTTCATTCCCTTCAACCTTTGGGGAAACTCTTCCTAGGGAGCTCAAGACAGTCCCTTTATATTTCTCCATAACTTAACACTTGACCAAAAATGATTTAGTTATGTCTCCCAAATTCATCTTCTCATAATAGGTAGTGGTTCCCAGGCCTCTTCAAATATTAGAATCTTTATTCTCTTCATTCTTACCTAGTTCAAGAAGTGCTCTGATAGTTTTCTTTGAAGTTAACTACCTTATTGTTCTTTTCTGAGATATCTATAAACTTTTAATATTTCGTTCAGTTGATTCATTCCTTCATTGCTTTCAATAAGGGGAATTGGCACTTATGCATCAGTTCAGTTTAATTCAGTCAGTCATGTCTGACTCTTTGCACCATCATGAATCACAGCACGCGAGGCTTCCCTGTCCAGCACCAACTCCCGGAGTTTACTCAAAGTCATGTCCTTTGAGTCAGTGATGCTATCCAGTCATCTCATCCTCTGTCATCCCCTTCTCCTCCTGCACCCAATCTCTCTCAGCATCAGGGTCTTTTCCAATAAGTGAATTCTTCACATGAGGTGGCCAAAGTATTGGAGTTTCAGCTTCAGCATCAGTCCTTCCAATGAACACCCAGGACTGATCTCCTTTAGGATGGACTGGTTGGATCTCCTTGCAGTCCAAGTGACTCTCAAGAGTCTTCTCCAATACCACAGTTCAAAAGCATCAGTTCTTTGGTGCTCAGCTTTCTTCACAGTCTTAACTCTCACATCCATACATGACCATTGGAAAAATGATAGCCTTGACTAGACGGACCTTTGTTGGCAAAATAATATCTGTGCTTTTCAATATGCTGTCTAGGTTAGTCAAAATTTTTCCTTCCAAGGAGTAAGCGTCTTTTAATTTCATGGCTGCAATCACCATCTACAGTGATTTTGAAGCCCCCAAAATAGCCTGACACTGTTTCCCCATCTATTTGCTATGAGGTGATGGGACCAGATGCCATAATCTTAGTTTTCTGAATGTTGAGCTTTAAGCCAACTTTTTCACTCTCTTCTTTCACCAAGAGGTTTTTTAGTTCTTCTTCACTTTCTGCCATAAGGGTGGTATCTGCATATCTGAAGTTATTGATATTTCCCCCTGCAATCTTGATTCCAGCTTGTGCTTCTTCCACCCCAGCGTTTTTCATGATGTACTCTGCATATAAGTTAAATAAGCAGAGTGACAATAAACTGCCTTGACGGACGGAATCCTTTTCCTATTTGCAACCAGTCCGTTGTTCCATGTGCAGTTCTAACTGTTGCTTCCTGACCTGGATATAGGTCTCTCAAGAGGCAGGGCAGGTGGTCTGTTGTTTCCATCTCTTGAAGAATTTTGCACAGTTTATTGTGATCCACACAGTCAAAGGCTTTGGCATAGTCAATAAAGCAGAAATAGATGTTTTTCTGGAACTCTCTTGCTTTTTCAATGATCCAGCAGATGTTGGCAATTTGATCTGTGGTTCCTCTGCCTTTTCTAAAACCTGCTTGAACTTCTGAAAGTTCACCGTTCATGTATTGCTGAAGCCTGGCTGGGAGAATTTTGAGCATTACTTTACTAGTGTGTGAAATGAGTGCAATTATGTGGGAGTTTGAGCATCTAATGTAAGCAGCAGCAGCTGTGCTTTGCTGGAGTTGCTGTGAAGAAATACCTCATGTCCAAGGTAAGAGAAACCCAAGTAAGATGGTAGGTGTTGCGAGAGAGTATCAGAAGTTCCTTGAAAGTGGGGTAGCTTGTCTTGGCCGTTGCCCCTGACCTTGTCTCAGCCTCGCCCTTGACCTGTGATCAGATTGGCTAGTTTTCTGTGATTATTACTCATGCATAATTCATTCTAATAACATTTACATTAGTTTCTCCCACTAGAATGTGTATAGGACGTTTTCTTACTTACCACTTGTATTAGTCTGCTCAGTCTACTCATAAAGTACCATAGACTGTGTGGCTTCAAAAACAAAAATTTATTTTCTCATAGTTCTGGAGGCTGGGAAATTCAAGCTCAGGGTTCCAGTTGATACAGTTCCTGGTGAACGCTTTCTTCCTGGCTTGCAGATAGCTGGCATCTCCCTGTCACCACAAGGTAAAGACAGAGTCACCTCTCTGGTGTCTCCTCTTATAAGGACATTAATCCTGTTGGGTCAAGATCCTACCCTTATGATTCTATTTCACCTTAATTATTTCCTTACTACAAATATAGTCACATCGTGGGGTTAAGGTTTCAACATATAAATTTTGAGAGGATACAATGCAGTCCTTGGTATCACTTGAGTCCTGGGCCTAAAAGTGGTGGATACATAGTAATCTCTTTATGACTATTTATTGAATGAAAATATATATGAATGAATTAAATATTTCTCTGCTTTGGTGTCTATCTACCACAGTATTACCGATCAGTATTCTATGAAAGTGATTAACCTATTTATCATCCTAAAGAGCTATTTTGTGAAAAGGTGAATTTTATTCCTCAATTCATACCAAAGTTCAAATGTTTCATGTTCAACAAAATTGTAACATCTGTTGATTTCCTATACTATAAAAGTATGTGGAGTCCAGATCATGTGGGAGATTGTAAAAGCACAGCACAGTATAAGTCATGGTATAAAGGAAACAATGACAAAAGAGAAATATAATAATGAACTCTCACAATGTCTAGAAGGGACATCAAATAACTTTTAGCTTGGGAAAGAGTCACGTAAATGTTATAAAGAGATTTGATTGTTTTTTGGGTAGAGCTAAAAATCAGAGTCAAAGCATGGATACAGGACTGTCAAATGGTCCAGTTGCAGAGCAGAAATAATTTGGGAATGCTCCAAATACTATTCAATATTTTTCTCAAACATACTGTAAATATTCTTGCATCTACATTACCTTCATTGAGTTGCTATAATCTTAGTCTACCCTAAATTTTATTTCCTAACCCTAATGCCTCACACAAAAGGGGACACTCAATTAATTCAGTTCAGTCACTCAGTCGTGTCCAACTCTTTGCGACCCCGTGAATCGCAGCACACCAGGCCTCCCTGTTCATCACCATCTCTCGGAGTTCATTCAGACTCACATCCATCGAGTCCGTGATGCCATCCAGCCATCTCATCCTCAGTCGTCCCCTTCTCCTTCTGCCCCCAGTCCTTCCCAGCATCAGAGTCTTTTCCAGTGAGTCAACTCTTCGCATGAGGTGGCCAAAGTACTGAATCTTCAGCTTCAGCATCATTCCTTCCAAAGAAATCCCAGGGTTGATCTCCTTCAGAATGGACTGGTTGGATCTCCTTGCAGTCCAAGGGACTCTCAAGAGTCTTCTCCAACACCACAGTTCAAAAGCATCAATTCTTCAGCGCTCAGCCTTCTTCACAGTCCAACTCTCACATCCATACATGAACACTGGAAAAACCATAGCCTTGACTAGATGGACCTTAGTTGGCAAAGTAATGTCTCTGCTTTTGAATATACTATCTAGGTTGGTTATAACTTTTCTTCCAAGGAGTAAGTGTCTTAATTTCATGGCTGCGGTCACCATCCGCAGTGATTTTGGAGACCAAAGTAATAAAGTCTGACACTGTTTCCAATGTTTCCCCATGAAGTGATGGGACCAGATGCCATGACGTTCGTTTTCTGAATGTTGAGCTTTAAGCCAACTTTTTCACTCTCCTTTTTCACTTTCATCAAGAGGCCTTTTAGTTCCTCTTCACTTTCTGCCATAAGGGTGGTGTCATCTGCATATCTGAGGTGATTGATATTTCTCCCGGCAATCTTGATTCCAGCTTGTGTTTCTTCCAGTCCAGCGTTTCTCATGATGTACTCTGCATAGAAGTTAAATAAGCAGGATGACAATATACAGCCTTGACATACTCCTTTTCTTATTTGGAACCAGTCTGTTGGTCCATGTCCAGTTCTAACTGTTGCTTCCTGACCTGCATACAGATTTCTCAAGAGGCAGGTCCCGTGGTCTGGTATTCCCATCTCTTTCAGAATTTTCCATAGTTTACTGTGATCCACACAGTCAAAGGCTTTGGCATAGTCAATAAAGCAGAAATTGATGTGTTTCTGGAACTCTCTTGCTTTTTCCATGATCCAGTGAATGTTGGCAATTTGATCTCTGGTTCCTCTTCCTTTTCTAAAACCAGCTTGAACATCAAGGAGTTCATGGTTCACGTATTGCTGAAACCAGGCTTGGAGAATTTTGTGCATTATTTTACTAGCATGTGAGATGGGTGCAATTGTGTGGTAGTTTGTGCAATCATTGGCATTGCCTTTCTTTGGGACTGGAATGAAAACTGACCTTTTCTAGTCCTGTGGCCACTACTGAGTTTTCCAAATTTGCTGGCATATTGAGTGCAGCACTTTCATAGCATCATCTTTCAGGATTTGAAACAGCTCAACTGGAATTCCTTCTCCTCCACTAGCTTTGTTCGTAGTGATGCTTTCTAAGGCCCACTTGACTTCACATTCCAAGATGTCTGGGTCCTGATTAGTGATCACATCATCATGATTATCTGGGTCGTGAAGATCTTTTTTGTACAGTTCTTCCCTGTATTCTTGCCACCTCTTAATATCTTCTGCTTCTGTTAGGTCCAGACCATTTCTGTACTTTATTGAGCCCATCTTTGCATGAAATATTCCCTTGGTATCTCTGATTTTCTTGAAGAGAGCTCTATTCTTTCCCATTCTGTTGTTTTCCTCTATTTTTTTGCATTGATCACTGAAGAAGACTTTCTTATCTCTTCTTGCTATTCTTTGGAACTCTGCATTCAGATGCTTATATCTTTCCTTTT
>SJYW01007662.1:201311-228095 GCA_006410735.1 Raphicerus campestris
AGGGTAGATGTGAAGAGCTGATAAGCAGAGTTCTCTAGGTCAGGTTGGCTAAAGTTTCACGGACTCAGTAATCAGCCATCAATCACGTATTTTAAGTGCTTAAGCAGAATATATATATTATATATATATATAATATATATATATATATCTGTATTCTGTAAATCCGTATAGTGTGAAATTACAAAAATAAAGCTGAAATTTAGAAATGCAAAGCAAAAGTCAGTCTCTTCTCCTCACCCTTCCCCCTGGCTAAGTGAAATAATTTAGACAGAGAAGGAAAAATATCATATGACATCCTTTACATGTGAAAGCTAAAAAGAAATGATACAAATAAACTTACAAAACAGAAATAGACTCACAGACTTTGAGAACAAGCTTTGACAGCTATCTCATTTTTTTTAATGTAAAAAAAATTAAAGCACTAAATGGATTCAATTTTTCACTCTTTTGAGTTCCTACAGGATGAGACTATTGCTTTTATAGACTCCACTATATCTGCCTGATATTAGAGTAATTCATATACAGGCTTTGCAACATGTATCATTTATTTCTCTGAAGCAAGTAGAACAGAGATGTATAAATTTTGACTTCTTGCAAGTGTTCCTTTGATTGTCTCTGAGCAAATACTTTCTATCCACAGTAAATGTAATGAAGAGAATTTGAACTGAATCCTCCACAACACCTTCCCCACCTTGGATCTTTGAGACAAAAAAATCAAAAGAGAAAATTCCTTACCAAGAATTATATCTTTAGGGAAAGATTAAGAAAGTTGTAGTATATAATTCAAATTCCATGGAATTTACCCTTTTGAAGTGTACACTTTCTGTGGATTTGATTATACTCACAAAATTGCTCAGCCATCATCACTATCTAATTTTAGAATAATTTCTTTTTAAAGAAAAAAATTCTACACTGTATAATCATAAGGGATTTGATATAACAGTCACTCTCCACTCCTCCCCAGCCTCTGGAAACCACTAAATCTATTCTATGTCTCCATGTTTTCCCTATTATGCACACAGTATAGATCAAATTATGCAACAAGTGGCCTTTCATGACAGGTTTATTCATTAGTATAATGTTTCCTAGACTTATTCCTGTTACACATATGGACATCACCAGATGGTCAACACCAACATCAGATTGATTATATTCTTTGCAGTCAAAGATGGAGAAGCTCTATAGAGTCAGAAAAACAAGACCAGGAGCTGACTGTGGCTCAGATCATGAACTCCATATTGTCAAATTCAGACTTAAATTGAAGAAAGTGGAGAAAACCACTAGACCATTCAGGTATGACCTAAATCAAATCCTTTATGATTATACAGTAGAAGTAAGAAATAGATTTAAGGGACAAGCTCTGATAGAGTACCTGATGAACTATAGACGGAGGTTTGTAACATAGTACAGGAGACAGGGATAGAGACCATTCCCGTGGAAAAGAAATGCAAAAAAGCAAAATGGCTGTCTGCAGAGGCCTTACAAATAACTGTGAAAAGCAGAGAAGTGAAAAGCAAAGGAGAAACAGAAAAATATAAGCATCTGAATGCAGAGTTCCAAAGAATAGCAAGAAAGACTTCCTCAGCGATCAATGCAAAGAAATAGAGGAAAATAAGAATAGGAAAGACTAGAGCTCTCTTCAAGAAAATCAGAGATACCAAGAGAACATTTCATGCAAAGATGGGCTCAATAAAGGACAGAAGTGGTCTGGACCTAACAGAAGCAGAAGATATTAAGAAAAGGTGGCAAAAATACACAGAAGAACTGTACAAAAAAGGTCTTCATGACCCAGATAATCACGATGGTGTAATCACTCACCTAGAGGCAGATATCCTAGAATGTGATGTCAAGTGGGCCTTAGAAAGCATCACTACAAACAAAGCTGGTGGAGGTGATGGAATTCCAACTGAGCTGTTTCAAATCCAGAAGGATGATGCTGTGAAAGCGCTGCACTCAATAGGCCAACAAATTTGGAACATTCAGCAGTGGCCACAGGAATGGAAAAGGTCAGTTTTCATTCCAATCCCAAAGAAAGGCAATGCCAAAGAATGCTCAAACTGGCACAAAATTGCACTCATCTCACACACTAGTAAAGTAATGTTCAAAATTCTGCAAGCCAGGCTTCAGCAGTACATTAACTGTGAATTTCCAGATGTTCAAGCTGGTTTTAGAAAAGGCAGAGGAACCACAGATCAAATTGTCAACATTTCCTGGATCTTCAAAAAAGCAAGAGAGTTCCAGAAAAAAAAAAATCTATTTCTGCTATACTGACTATGCCAAACCTTTGACTGTGTGGATCACAATAAACTGGAAAATTCTGAGAAAGATGGGACTACCAGACCACCTGAACTGCCTCTTGAGAACCCTATATCCCGGTCAGGAAGCAACAGTTAGAACTGGACATGGAACAACAGACTGGTTCCAAATAAGAAAAGGAGTGCGTCAAGGCTGTATATTGTCACCCTGCTTATTTAACTTATATGCAGAGTACATCATGAAAAATGCTGGGTGGAGGAAGCAAAGACTGGAATCAAGATTGCCAGGAAATATCTCAATGACCTGAGATATGCAGATGACACCACCCTTATGGCAGAAAGTGAAGAGAAACTAAAAAGCCTCTTGATGAAAATGAAAGAGGAGAGTGAAAAAGTTGACTTAAAGCTCAACATTCAGAAAACGAAGATCATGGCATCTGGTCCCATCACTTCAATGGAAATAGATGGGGAAACAGTGGAAAGAGTGTCAGACTTAATTTTGGGGGGCTCCAAAATCACTGTAGATGGTGATTGCAGACATGAAATTAAAAGATGCTTACTCCTTGGAAGGAAAGTTATGACAAACCTAGATAGCACATTGAAAAGCAGAGATATTACTTTGCCAACAAAGGTCCATCTAGTCAAGGCTATGGTTTTTCCAGTGGTCATGTATGGGTGTGAGAGTTGGACTGTGAAGAAAGCTTAGTGCCGAAGAATTGATGCTTTTGAACTGTGTTGTTGGAGAAGACTCTTGAGAGTCCCTTGGACTGCAAGGCGATCCAACCAGTCCATCCTAAAGGAGATCAGTCCTGGGTGTTCATTGGAAGGACTGACACTGAAGCTGAATCTCAGGTACTTTGTCCACCTTATGCGAAGAGTTGACTCATTGGAAAAGACACTGATGCTGAGAGGGACTACGGGCAGGAGGAGAAGGGGAGGACAGAGGATGAGATGGCTGGATGACATCACCAACTTGATGGACATGTATTTGAGTGAACTCCGGGAGTTGGTGGTGGACAGGGAGGCGTGGCATCCTGTGATTTATGGGGTCACAAAGAGTTGGATAAGACTGAGCAACTGAACTGATACTAAACTGATACTGATAATGTATATAATTTATTTATTATTTTTTTCAGCTGTGTAATATTGCATTTTAGAGAAGGAAACAGCAACCCATTCTAGTATTCTTGCTTAGAGAATTCCATAGACAGAGAAGCCTGATAGGCTACAGTCCATGTAGTCATAAAGAGTCAGACATGACTGAGCAACTAACACACACAACATTCCATTTTATTGCTTCACCACATTCTGTTTATCCATTCATCAGCTGACATTTGAATTGTTTCCACTTTTGACTATTAAGGAATAATGCCAATATGAGCATTTTTAATTTCTAAAAACCTTTCACCAATGTTTGTTTCTCTGTTTGTTCTTAGTTATCCTAGTGAGTGCAAAGTGGTATGTCATTCTAGTATTAAATATTTTCTTGTACTTTATTTTAAATTCCTTCTTGTGTCTTTTATTATTTGAATTATCATTGTTTTTATTAGTTGCCTGGGGGTTGCATTAATATTTGTTGTGGACTGTGTTCTTCCCACATCAGCAGTTTCATATATTGAAGTCCCATACCCCAATATGATGGTATTAGGAAGTGGCTTGTTGAGAGATAATTAGGTTCAGATGAAGTCATGAGGGCCCTACCTTATAAGAAGAGAGACCAGAACATATTCTTTCTGTGTGTGCATGTAAGCAAGCACGCAGCAAGATGGTGGCCAAGAAAAGAGACTTCAGAATGAAACCTATCCTGCCAGTCCCTTAATCTTGGATTTCCTACCCTCCAGAACTGCAAAAAATTAATTTATATTGTTTAAGAAATTTGATCTATGGCCTTTTGTTATGACAGCCTGGAAAGAATAAGGCAACATCTTAACCTAAAACAATATCATTTGAATTACTACCAACTTAATTTCAATATTGTATAATATAATATAATATTTGTGTCCAATATATTTCTGGCCCTTCCATTCTTCTTGTCCCATTATTATCATATAAATTACATCTTTCTACATAATAAACACATTAAAATGGTTTAATCATGAACAAATCAGATATGCAAAGAGTTTACAAATAAAAATATACTGTCTTTTATATGGAATAGTGTTGTTACCTTTTTTGATGTTTTAATTGTGTGAATGTATCTGTATGTACACACAGATTTGAGTTATTTTATAATGTAATTTCATTTCAACCTGAAGACCCCTTTTAGTATTTCTAGTAGAGCATGACTGCTCCTGACAGTTACCATCTGTCTAGAAACAATATCACTTTCATTTTTGAAGATAATTTTGTGGTTTATAGAATTCTTATTTGACTTTCTTTTTCTTTCAGCACTTTGAATATGTTATCCCACTGAATTATTTTTCCTGTGTTGCCACTGAAATGTATGTTCAGTTAGGTTAGTGGTCAGCTAATGATTGAGCAAAGATTTCCTTAAATGCATTGAACTAATAAGGCTATATTTATCCTTTGCTTAGGATTTTCTATATATGTTGAGACACAACTTTAACACTTTAGCAACTTGAAACTTTGCCTTACCTCTTGCTTCCTAAAGGCACAGGGCCTCAAGGTTAACCAGTGGTAAGAGATGTTTCTTTCCTGTGTGTGCACACACTCTTGCACACCAGAATGTCCTTCTAGATCCTAGAAGTGTGTGTGCTAAGTTGCTTCAGTTGTGTCTGACTTTTGGCCACCCTGTGGACTGTAGCCTGCCAGGCTCCTCTGTCCATAGAATTCTCCAGGCAAGAATACTGAAGTCAGTTGCCATCTCCTTCTGCAGGGGATCTTCCTAACCAGGGATCGAACCTGAGTCTCCTATGTCTCTTCCACTGGCAGGCAGGTTCCTTTCCACTAGCACCACCTGCGAAGCCTCAGATCCTAGGAGTATGCCATAGCTTTTCAAAGCCTCTACATATGGCTAATTTTACAGATTTTCCTTTTAAGTTTTACCAAGTTACTTGTTTGTCCAATTGGTATTGCCTCCTTAGGCAGCTGCAATTTTAAACCATTGTTGCTTTTTTGTTTGTTTGCTTGTTTTTATACAACACCCTGGGAACAAGACTCTTTCCTGATTGAGTGTGCTCTGAATCCTATCAAATAAAGAGAAGGCCTGGGAGTAGGTCTTCTCCAGAGAGCTAATATGCAGGTCAGATAACAGTTCTCTGAAAAATTTTCTGAGGACCTTCCAACCCATTTGGCATCCTTCAGTTACTGCTAGACTGCTGACATTCAAAGCTCACTTGGTTGCATGATGAATGGTTTTCAAGTCTGCCCTGGAGCTCCAGCGAAATGGATGGGAAAAAGACAAGTTAAAATCCACGAAACTTGCTGTTCTGCTCATGCTCATTATTTTCCTTGGAAAATAATGCTAAGATTGCATCAATACTTTGGTGAATTTCTGGGATGCAAAAAAAGTTGATGCTGACCTTTTGGGGCAGTGTTCTCATTCCTTTTATGGAAGGCTGAATTTTTGTATGTCTTTACTGTGCCATTCCAAAAAGTAAAATGGATTTCAGTTGAAAGGAAGAAGTATATACGTGAAGGGTAAAAAGAAGCATGAAAACTTAAAATTAAATATTAAATGTATACTGGTAGATAATAAATATGAACACAAAAATAAGCCACAAAGTGGGGTTTTAGAGATCAATTAATGGTTTTGAAGTGGCAGGAAAAAATAATTTAAAAACTGCATTGAATTGAAAGTTATTGACAATTGGTGCATACCAGTAATGTTGCACACTATTTTTATATTTTAATGATTTTTCTCAAAACTTTAAAGTACATACCCCCATGTGTATATGTTAACTCTATATATAGAGACAAATATATAAAAGAAAACAAAGTGATTTTTTTCATAGGAAAAAAAACGTGCTTTTCAGCTTTAATAAAACTGATCCCAGAAGGTTAGTCAATAAACCACAGAAAGCCATAATGGTTTTGAGATAGTTAATATTGAACGATCAAGGATATACTTTTTCAGAGTTGTTCATTAATTGTCCAATCTACAAGACTGATTCACTATTTAAAATTTTGCTTTTGAAATTTTTAGCTAATAAATTTCTGGATGCCTCAGAAGAGATGAATGGGTACTTTTCTAAAAGGACTGTTTGAAATTGTACCTGTGTATAAAAGCTTTTTAGTAAGTACTGTCTTTAGCCATCATATACACTAGTCATCTTGCATGACCCTGATTGCTTGCCCCGCCACTATTCAATTAACCTGTCATCCTACATTCAAACAGAGGACACAGAGCATTACACATCATAAATGGCTCTTAAGCGAGCTCACTCAGTTGTGATAAATACATTATGTGTGCCTCGTACAGAAGGGGAACTCATAAAGATACAATTCTACTATCCCTTTGTGCTTGGTTAAATTTCTCTCAATAATCCAATTCTCCATGCTCTCTCAACTCTCAACAGTCTCTCTCAGTCACAATAAGTGACCATACCAAAAGAATATTTGGTATGCCATATTCCAGTCACATTTATTCTCATACTCCAGGGAAGCCTCTATGTGGCTATTAACAAGCTATACAAGTGATTATTTATCCACCCTTACTATATAGATTGCTTGTTCTCAAATCTTTTTGTTTTTCTTTTGTTGATATTACTAACAGGAACCTTACACATAACTTTCCAAATATAACCCATGTCAGTTTCCTTATTCTGCATGCATATATTTGTTTTTTAATGCTCAGTTAATGTCCTCAGTACTTTGTTTCTTTCTAATTTGTGGTTTCTTCTTCACCCTTACATAAGTGAAAGGAATGGATGCAAAGATTAAGTGTGATAGACACATGAATGCAGACTTGCTGATTTAGGAGTATTCAAGATCTTCTCATTGAGGATTCTGCTTTGGTAATACATTTTAAAAGCTATTTTTTTTTAATTTGAAGAGTTACTTTCTGCTTCATTGTTTTGCTTATGTAAATATAATTAATTCATTAACTCTTGCCAGAGAGCAATGTGACTGATATTAAGTGATTTTTCTACATGGAATTTCAAGGATCATTTTTTTACTTTCCAATTAAGAGCCAATTTGCTGCTAATCATAGAGCCATCTGTGTGAAGCTCAATGTCCTTCAGTCTGAAANAACTCTTGCCAGAGAGCAATGTGACTGATATTAAGTGATTTTTCTACATGGAATTTCAAGGATCATTTTTTTACTTTCCAATTAAGAGCCAATTTGCTGCTAATCATAGAGCCATCTGTGTGAAGCTCAATGTCCTTCAGTCTGAAAAATGAGGCATTTGTATATTATACTAGAAGGAGTAATACAATTAATTCATCCTTCCCATGGGGAGGAAGCTTTGGAATTTCATACATCTGAAATTTGAATCCTGGGTTAACATTTACTATCTGAAAGATGTTTACTGAATTATTTTACCTTTTTGAGCCTCAGTTTCCTCATCTGAAATACAGGGTTGATGCCATTATTTATCTCATGGGTTCCTTGTGAGGATAAAGTGAGATAATACTTGTGAAGTTTCTAGAGCCTGGGAAAGTAGTGGGTAATAGAGGTGTAGTTAAAAACATACTCTCTCTCTCTCTCTCTCTCTCTCTCTCTCTCTCTCTCTCTATATATATATATATATATATATATATATGTATATTTCTACTTCTTAAGACTTCCCTCTCTTTCTTGATCTCCTCTTTTGTACATTCTCTATCTTCCTTGTTATTTTGACTGACACACACATATTATGCTATACAAATAAACTGAATACATCATATTGGGACATATAAATGTATCCTTTTCACCTGAAAATAAGGTTTTACTTATTTCATTATCATTAGCATTTATATAGGGACTTCTCAAGTGGCACTAATGGTAAAGAACTTACCTGCCAATTCAGGAGACATAAGAGATGTGGGTTTGATCCATGGGTAGGGGAAGATTTCCTGGAGGAGAAAATGGCAGTCCACTCCAATATTCTTGTCTGGAAAATCCCATGGACAGAGGAGCCTGGCAATTAAAGATTACTGTAAAATAAGCGTATGAAATGAAGTGATACTTCAGATGCTTTTTTAAAAGGCATTAAATTTTCAGTAATTTTGATTTTATTTCTTCATCTATTACATTTTGTCAATTGAAGATTGCTCAGGATGGGCGGCTGCGACCAGCGCACTAAGGGCTGGTGGCTGCAAACTGCGCACTAAACGTGGGTGAGAGGAGCTACCCCACGTCCGAGGTCAGGAGCAGTGACCGAGAGTGCCAGACTATGACTATGCAGGAATGACCCAGAGGAGCCACCCTGCGTCCAAGGTCAGGAACGGCAGCCAAGAGGAGACACCCCGTGAACAAGGCCAGGGGCGGCGGTCGAGAGGAGCAACTTCAGGTCCAAGTAATGGTGGTTGCACGGGCGCACTTGGGCCTAAAGGAGCTATCTCACGTTGAAGGTCAGGAAGGGCAGTGGTGAGGAGACACCCTTTGTCCAAGGTAAGAAGCAGCAGCTATGCTTTGCTGGAGCAGCCATGAAGAGATACACCATGCCCAAGGTAAGAAAAACTCAAGTAAGATGGTAGGTGTTCCAAGAGGGCATCAGAGGACAGACACATTGAAACCATACAGAAAACTAGTCAATCTAATCACACTAGGACCACAGCCTTGTCTAACTCAATGAATCTGAGCCATGCCCACAGGGCAACCCAAGACAGGCAGGTCATGGTGGAGAGGTCTGACAGAATATGATCCACTAGAAAAGAGAATGGCAAACCATTTCAGTATTCTTGCCTTGAGAACCCCATGAACAGTATGAAAAGACAAAATGGTAAGATACTGAAAGAGGAACTCCCCAGGTCAGTAGGTGCCCAACATGCTACTGGAGATCCATGGAGAAATAACTCCAGAAAGAATGAAAGGATGGAGCCAAAGCCAAAACAATACCCAGCTGTGGATGTGACTGGTGATAGAAGCAAGGTCCGATGCTATAAAGAGCAATATTGCATAGCAACCTGGAATGTCAGGTCCATGAATCAAGGCAAATTGGAAATGGTCAAACAAGAGATGGAAAAGGTGAATGTCAACATTCTAGGAATCAGCGAACTAAATTGGACTAGAATGGGTGAATTTAACTCAGATGATCCTTATACCTACTACTGCAGGCAGGAGTCCCTCAGAAGAAATGGAGTAGCCATCATGGTCAACAAGAGTCCAAAATGCGGTACTTGGATGCAGTCTCAAAAACAACAGAATGATCTCTGTTCATTTCCAAGCAAACTATTCAGAATCACAGTAATCACAGTAATCCAAGTCTATGCCCCAACCAGCAATGCTGAAGAAGCTGAAGTTGAATGGTTCTATGAAGACCTACAAGACATTTTAAAACTAAGTTGTCCTTTTCATTATAGGGGACTGGAATGCAAAAGTAGGAAGTCAAGAAACACCTGGAGTAACAGGCAAATTTGGCCTTGGAATGCCAAATGAAGCAGGGCAAAGGCTAACAGAGTTTTGCCAAGAAAATGCACTGGTCATAGCAAACACCCTCTTTCAACAACACAAGAGAAGACTCTACACATGGACATCACAGATGGTCAACACTGAAACCAGATTGATTATATTCTATGCAGCCAAAGATGGAGAAGCTCTATGCAGTCAACAAAAACAAGACCAGGAGCTGACTGTGGCTTAGATCATGAGCCCTTTATTACCAAATTCAGACTTAAATTGAAGAAAGTATGGAAAACCGTTAGACCATACAGGTATGACCTAAATCAAATCCCTTATGATTATACAGTGGAAATGAGAAGTAGATTTAAGGGCCTAGATCTGATAGATAGAGTGCCTGATGAACTATGGAATGAGGTTCGTGACGTTGTACAGAAGACAGTGATCAAGACAATATCCATGGAAAAGAAATGCAAAAAAAAGCAAAATGGCTGTCTGGGGTGGTCTTACAAATAGCTGTGAAAAGAAGAGAAGCAAAAAACAAAGGAGAAAAGGAAAGACATAAGCATCTGAATGCAGAGTTCCAAAGAATAACAAGAAGATATAAGAAAACTTTCAGCGATCAATGCAAAGAAATAGAGGAAAAGAACAGAATGGGAATGACTAGAGATCTCTTCCAGAGAAGGCAATGGCAACCCACTCCAGTACTCTTGCCTGGAAAATCCCATGGAGGGAGGAGCCTGTAAGGCTGCAGTCCATAGGGTTGCTAAGAGTCAAGCAAGACTGAGCAATTTTACTTTCACTTTTCACTTTCGTGCATTGGAGAAGGAAATGGCAACCCACTCCAGTGTTCTTGCCTGGAGAATCCCAGGGACAGAGAAGCCTGGTGGGCTGCAGTCTATGCGAACATTTCATGCAAAGATGAGCTTAATAAAAGACGGAAATGATATGGACCTAACAGAAGCAGAGGTGGCAAGAATACACAGAAGAACTGTACAACACAGAAGAACTGTACAAAAAATATCTTCACGACCCAGATAATCACGATGGTGTGATCACTCATCTACAGCCAGACATTCTGGACTGAGAAGTAAAATGGGTCTTAGAAAGCATCACTATGAACAAAGCTAGTGGAGGTGATGGAATTCCAGTTGAGCTGTTTCAAATCCTGAAAGANACGATGGTGTGATCACTCATCTACAGCCAGACATTCTGGACTGAGAAGTAAAATGGGTCTTAGAAAGCATCACTATGAACAAAGCTAGTGGAGGTGATGGAATTCCAGTTGAGCTGTTTCAAATCCTGAAAGATGATGCTCTGAAAGTGCTGCACTCAATAGGCCAGCAAATTTGGAAAACTCAGCAGTGGCCACAGGACTGGAAAAGGTCAGTTTTCATTCCAATCCCAAAGAAAGGCAATGCCAAAGAATGCTCGAACTACCACACAATTGCACTCTTCTCACATGCTAGTAAATAATGCTCAAAATTCTCCAAGCCAGGCTTCAGCAATATGTGAACTGCGAACTTACTGATGTTCAAGCTGGTTTTAGAAAAGTCAAAGGAACCAGAGATCAAATTGCCAACATCCGCTGGATCATGGAAAAAGCAAGAGAGTTGCAGAAAACCATCTATTTCTGCTTTATTGACTATGCCAAAGCCTTTTACTGTGTGGACCACAATAAACACAAGAATTTAGCTGTCTGATGATAGCACAGAAAAAAATTTATATGAGTCATTATTTTTTGTTACCTTCATTAGACTAAGAGCTATCAAGGACACAGAGCTAACACACTAGATTCTAGGGAAATATTTATTGAAATACCATTTAAATGAATGAATGAGATAATGAATAGATTAACGAAAAAAATACACCTATGACANTCTGATGATAGCACAGAAAAAAATTTATATGAGTCACTATTTTTTGTTACCTTCATTAGACTAAGAGCTATCAAGGACTAGCTAACACACTAGATTCTAGGGAAATATTTATTGAAATACCATTTAAATGAATGAATGAGATAATGAATAGATTAACGAAAAAAATACACCTATGACATCAAGTTCCTAAAAATTTTTTTAAAGCAGCTGTGCACTCAGAACAGAAACCTCATATGCTCTCTATTGCCATTCTTTGATTTCTGAAGATTATTCAAGACTCTCTTTTCTTTGTCTGTTACTCATTAACTGCTTCATATATTGAAGATATATTGCACATTAATTAAAAGTTTAAAAATAATACAAGATATCACAAGATGATTTTGATCACGTAACAGAAAAACCCCACAGAGACTGAGACAGAACTGTCTTGGGTATCTCTTGAGGAGTTATGGGTCAGCAGTGGACAGCTGCGGGAGCAGGGTCTCTGGGTGCTGTAGACCTGGGTAAGGCATAAGCCCTCTTGGAAGAGGTCACCATTAACCCCACTACAGAGCTGCCAGAACTTACATAGGACTGGGGAAACAGACTCTTGGAGGGCACAAATGGAACTCTGTGTGCACCAGAATCCAGGAGAAAGGAGCAGTGATCACACAAGAGACTGACCCAGACTTGCACATGAGTGTCCAGAAGTCTCTGGTGGAGGTGTCTGTCAGTGGTGGCCTGCTGCAGGGTTGAGGGCACAAAGTTTAACAGTACAAACATAGGACATTTTGAAGGATGTCAGCAAAAACAACACTGGGAGTTGATTATGGCTCAGATCGTGGACACCTTATTGCCAAATTCAGATTTAAATTGAAGAAAGTGGGGAAAACCACTACACCATTCAGGTATGATGCAAATCAAATCCCTTACAATTTCCAGTGAAAGTGACAAATAGATTCAAGGGGATTAGATCTGATAGACAGAGTGGCTGAAGATCTATGGATGGAGGTGCATGACACTGTGCAGCAGGCAGTGATCAAGACTATCCCCAAGAAAAGGAAATGCAAAAAGGCAAAATGGTTGTTTGAGGAGGCCTTACAAACAGCTATGACAAGAAGAGAAAAAAAGGGCAAAGGAGAAAAGGAAAGATATACCCATTTGAATGCAGAGTTCCAAAGAATAGCAAGGAGAGATAAGAAAGCCTTCCTAGTGATCAAGGTTAAAAAAAAAATAGAGGAAAACAATAGATTGGGAAAGACTAGAGATCTCTTCAAGAAAATTAGAGATACCAAGGGAATTTTTCATGCAAAGATGGGCACAATAAAGGACAGAAATTGTATCATTTCAGTTAAATTGCTCAATTATGTCTGACTCATTGCAACCCAATGAACTGAAGCATGCCAGGCCTCCCTGTCCATCACCAAGTCCTGGAGTTTACTCAAACTCATGTCCATTGAGCCAGTGATGCCATCCAACCATTTCATCCTCTATTGTCCCCTTCTCCTCCTGCCCTCGATCTTTCCAAGCATCATGGTCTTTTCCAATAAGTTACTTCTTCGCATCAGGTGGCCAAAATATTGGACTTTCAGCTTCAGCATCAGTCCTTCCAATGAATATTCAGGACTGATTTCCTTTAGGATGGACTGGTTGGATCTCCTTGCTGTCCAAGGGACTCTCAAGAGTCTTCTCCAACACCACAGTTCAAAAGCATCAATTATGTTGCACTCAGATTACTTTGTAGTCCAACTATTGCATCCTTACATGACTACTGGAAAAGAGGCAGAAGACATTAAGAAGGGAAGGCAAGAGTACACAGAACTGTATAAAAAATATCTTCTTCATGACCCAGATAATCATGATGGTATGAACACTCATGGAGAGCCAGACATCATGGAATGTGAAGTCAAGTGGGCCTTAGGAAGCATCACTACAAACAAAGCGAGTGGAACTGATGGAATTCCAGTTGAGCTATTTCAAATCTTAAAAGAAGAAGCTGTGAAAGTGGTACACTCAATATGTCAGCGAATTTGGAAAACTCAGCAGTGGCCACAGGACTGGAAAATGTCAGTTTTCATTCCAGTCCCAAAGAAAGGCAATGCCAAAGAATGCTCAAACTACTGCTCAAACTACTCATCTCACATGCTAGTAATGTTCAAAATTCTCCAAGCCAGTCTTCAACAGTATGTGAACTTTGAATTTCCAGATATTCAAGCTAGTTTTAGAAAAGGCAGATGAACCTGAAATCAAATTGCCAACATCTGCTGGGTTATCAAAAAAGCAAGAGAGTTCCCGAAAAACATCTACTTCTACCTTACTAACTGTGCCAAAGCCTTTGACTGTGTGGGTCACAACACACTGTGGAAAATTCTGAAAGAGATGGGAATACCAGACCACCTGACCTGCCTCTTGGGAAATCTGTATACAGGTCAGGAAGCAACAGTTAGAACTGGACACGTAACAACAGAATGTTTCCAAATAGGAAAAGGAATACGTCAAGATTGTATTGTCACCCTGCTTATTTATAACTTATATGCAGAGTACATCATGAGAAATTCTGGACTGGATAAGCACATGCTGGAATCAAGATTGCCGGGAGAAATATCTATAACCTCAGATATGCAAATGACACCACCCTTCTTGCAGAAAGCAAGGAAGAACTAAAGTGCCTCTTGATGAAAGTGAAAGAAGAGAGTAAAAATGTTGGCTTAAAACAGCATTAAGAAAACTAAAATCATGGCATCCGGTCACATCACTTCATGGCAAATTGATGGGGAAACAGTGGAAACAGTGTTAGATTTTATTTTTGGAGGCTCCAAAATCACTGCAGTTGGTGACTGCAGCCGTGAAATTAAAAGACACTTACTTCTTGGGAGGCAAATTATGACTAACCTAGACAGCAGAGACATTTTTGCCAACAAAGGTCTGTCTAGTCAAAACTATGGTTTTCCCAGTAATCATGTACAGATGTGAGTTGGACTATAAAAAAAGCTGAATGCTGAAGAATTGAAGTTTTTGAACTGTAGTTTTGGAGATGATTCCTTGGACAGCAAGCAGATCCAACCATCCATCCTAAAGGAAATCAGTCCTGAATATTCATTGGAAGACCTGATGCTTAATCTGAAACCCCATTACTTTGGCCACCTGATGAGAAGAACTGACTCATTGGAAAAGACCCTGATGCTAGGAAAGATTGAAGGCAGGAGGGGATGGGGATGACAGAGGATGAGTTAGTTGGATGGCATCACCGACTCAATGGACATGAATTTGAGTAAACTCCAGGAGTTGGTGATGTACAGGGAGGCCTGGTATACTGCAGTCTATGGGATTGCAAAGAATTGGACACGACTGAGTTACTGAACTGAACTGACTGAACAGAAAAACTATTACAATATTTTAAGCCAACAAACTCATAGTTAAGTGCTTCTGAGACTTTATTATTCAAGTATATTACATAGAGATCCTTTAAAATAGATTCTGATTTAATAGGTCTTGGATAGGACCTAAAATTCTTTTATATCATGTCAGCTTCCAGATAACATTAGTTCTGCTAATCTGGGAACACACTTTGAGTAGCATGGAGCAATTCAGTCTCCGATAAAAAGTTTAGTTTAAATTGCGAGGAAGGCCAAGCAAGCACAAGATTAAGCAAGGAAAAATAAGAGTGTTATTTAGATAAAGATGTGCTGAACAAGATGAGGGTAAGAATATTATTGGAATCAGGATGACTGATGCTCTAAGTGAGGTGGAGTAAGGCAAGAACAACTGAAGCTCTAGAAAATTATTTATGAGCTGAGGACTCAGAAAAACTGGGAAGTGAGTAAATATACTAAGCTTCCCTGGTGGTTCAGATGGTAAAGAATCTGCTTACAATGTAGGAGACCCAGGTTCAATCCTTGGTTTGGGAAGATTCCCAGGAGAAGGGAATGGCGACCCACTGCAGTATTCTTGCCTGGAGAATTCCATGAACAGAGGAGCCTGGTGGCCTACAGTCCATGGCGTCACAGAGAGTCAGACATGGCTGAGCAACTAACACACAGAAATACACACCACACACACACCCACATACATACACAGAGGCAGAAAGAAGAGGAGCAGTTGACCCTGGAAGATATATTTCTCCTGAGGATCAGTCAAATGAAACAATACTATTACAAATTATTGCTCTTTACTATTTGTTTCCATCTGGAAACTTCCAAGTCTAAATAGATTCGTCTCCAACTTCAGTGTGCGTGTCTGTGTTTTAATTCCAATTAAAGAGAATACAAACATGTTCAATAGTGAACAATTTTATATCTCACTGTTAGAATCAGTCTTTACATATTCCTAAATATTGGCTGTGTTCATTTATTCATTCGCTGAACATTTAATGTAAACCACCAAGCCACCACAAATTCATAAATGTTTTTGTAAGCAAAGAATGTTGCCTGCCATTCAAATTACACAAGGAGTTAGTCATTAGCCACTATAGACACTGACTTATAAGTACTCTCAAGAATTCATGGTGAAATATTTGTGATATGGGGCCCTAGATAGCTGAAATGCCTATTTAAGGAAGAATTTCAATGACCCCAGATTCTTACATCTTTCTATACATAGATAAGCACTAAAAATCACTGAGTTACCTCATCCACACAACTAGCAGCAAATTTTATCAAAATATATGCTTGACTACATGTATTTCCCAACCAAATACTTCACATGTATACTGGCTCCCGCCCCTTCAGTGTAGTTCCTGAGAACAACCTGGAAGCTTGCCTCTCTGGCTATGCTGCTGCTGCTGCTACTAAGTCACTTCAGTCGTGTCCTACTAATTCAACTCACAGCTCTTACATTGTGCATTTTTCTCCAGGCAACAGTCAGATATTTGTTAACCTGACTGTAAGCATATCTTTATCAATCATTAGAATTTTGCTCATTTCTTTGTTTTATTTATGTATAGTTTAGCACCTGGAACTCAACTTAAAACTCCATTCTGTATAAAATNTTACATTGTGCATTTTTCTCCAGGCAACAATCAGATATTTGTTAACCTGACTGTAAGCATATCTTTATCAATCGTTAGAATTTTGCTCATTTCTTTGTTTTATTTATGTATAGTTTAGCACCTGGAACTCAACTTAAAGCTCCATTCTGTATAAAATGTCTTACAATTCAAATCAACAATTATTCAAGTATAACTCTCTCTCCTTTATCCAAAATTAAAAATTTTATGTTTTCACTCTTTATATATGCTTCAGAACACATTAGAGTATCAGGGAAACTGTCCTTTTTTTTTTTTTTTTTTTTNAGCTCCATTCTGTATAAAATGTCTTACAATTCAAATCAACAATTATTCAAGTATAACTCTCTCTCCTTTATCCAAAATTAAAAATTTTATGTTTTCACTCTTTATATATGCTTCAGAACACATTAGAGTATCAGGAAAACTGTCCTTTTTTTTTTTTTTTCTCATCAGGCTTAGTCCTTAGGAAATCTTAGAATTAAAAAAATAATATCTGCAATCATCATAACCACTTTACTTACTGAAGGCCTTGTGAATAATATACCTCATGATGAGGACGATGTGTCTTGATTACTTGGAGAGAATAAAGTTATTACTATTTTTTTTAACCACTGTGAAAACTGTTTTACAGTATAAAGCCATGGCCATTTTTAAAAAAATTGTTTTATGTCATTGTATGAAAACGTCTTTCTAAAGATAAATACAACAATAACTTGTATCGAACATGAAAAGCTTTGGCTCAGAATCATTGGCTAATATATATTTCTTTACAAAAGTTTACACTTGTAATTATGTGCACCTGTTATTTTTGGCAATTCAAAGATATCTAAAAAGACTAAAGTAAAACAACTCTAACAAATCATAGGTGTAAGAAATTGTTGAGATTGAAAAACACAGTCTGTGTGTTAATCTCAAGGGAAGTGTAGTTAGACACCTCCAGGCTTAAACAATAAATTTGTTATGGGAGACTTTTGGTGGAAGTACATGTTACCAAAACATACTGTTTAGGGAGCCCCCAGCACAATTTACCAACTATTCTCCCAGTAGGAAATTTTACTGCTTTTAAAAGGAAAATATAAAATAGCACTTTGCAGGATGTACATTTTTAAACTAAATAAATAAGCAAAATCTAGTTAATGTACAATAAGGAAGTAATACAATGATGCTATAAAATTAGCATCAAGGTATTAATTCTTCTTTTTTCTTTTCATTTGCTCACTCTTGCTGGATATAGTAGGTGTATTAAGGATGGAATAAAATTAAAATACACTGAATATAATAAATAAGGATATCATGCCAGGATACTACTTAACGCTTAAACCAAATGAATATATAATAGTGATAGTGTTAGTCACTCAATTGTGTCTGATTCTTTGCAACCCCATGGAGTAAAGCCCACCAGGCTACTCCATCCATGGGATTTGCCAGGCAGAAATACTGGAGTGGGTTCCCATTTCTGTCTCCAGGGTGATCTTCTTGACCCAGTGATTGAACGTGGGTCTTCCACGTTGCAGACAGACTCTTTACCATCTGAGCCATCAGAGAAGGCCAAATGAATATGTATTCCAAGGTAAAGCTGAATCTGTGTATCAGAATGTTTATTTTATTCTTCTTGGGAAAATTTTCTTTCCAAATATTTTTAGTTTAAAAATCTTTAACACATAACTGTAAAAGATGGATTTTAGTTTTTAATCAAACTAACCTTAAGATATTTGATGTGTACTAGGTTCAAATACTTGAAAAACCATGTCAATACGCACAGTAAATTGCAAGAAACTTTAGTTATCACCTATATTTTCTGTACTTGTTTCCTCTTGCATTTTGTTATTTCTGTTCACTTGGAAAATAAAGGAAAGGCAAGCAATAGATTGAGAATTAATGCTCCTGGGACAAGAGGCAGTAGATAACCAAAGATGCAGTTTCAAGAAAGTCAAAATGCCAATGAATAAAGTCATAAGTCCTAGACTGGGGTGTGGGAAACACTGTAAATACTATCAGTAGAGTGGTAGGAACTGAAATTAAATGGCAAAGATTGAGAGGAAATATGTGGTTTGGAAGCAGAAAAAGCAAATCTAAAAAATCTCGCTTAGAATATCAGGAATGGGTGCTCAAGAACAATTTCCTAGTGTTTGATAGTAAGGTTAGTCATGTCTTACTCTTTGTGACCCAGTGGGCTGTAGCCTGCCAGGCTTCTCTGTCCATAGGATTCTCCAGACAAGAATACTGGAGTGGATTGCAGTTTCATTCTCCAGGGGGTGTTCCTGACCCAGGGATCAAACCTTTGTCTCCGTCATTGCAGTCAGAATCTTTACCATCTGAGCTACAAGGGAAGCCTCGTAGAGGGAAAAGTATAAAGCTTGAGGAAGAAAAGTTGATTCCAGATTATTTTAGGAAAGGAGAGACTTGAAGTTTTCCAATGAGCTGCCAACAGAGAGCGAGAGAAGAAAGAAGAGAGAGAGTAATTAATGGTTTAAAATGCCATTGAGAACAATTTGGACAAAGAGAAAAGATAAAGTTGGAAACAAAAATTGTAGAGAGTATGAGTTATTTTCACTGTATTGAGCTTCCCTGGTGGTTCAGATGGTAAAGAATGTGCCTTCAGTGCAGGAGAGCTGGGTTCGATCCCTTGGTTGAGAAGATCCCCTGGAGAAGGAAATGGAACCCACTCCAGTATTCTTGCCTAGAGAATTCCATGGACAGAGGAGACTGGCGGGCTACAGCGCATGCAACTGCAAAGAGTTGGATATGACAGAGCGACTAGCATTTTCATTTTCTACTATAATATGTATTCATTTACTCTGTCTCTTAATGTAGGGGATTGATTACAAAATTATTCACCCACTCTGTGTCCACAGGCTTTAAATATGATTTTACAGCAATTTCCATCAAGAAAGGAGTCTACTTCCCCATCATTTAAGTAATATTTATATGACTTTTTAATGAATAGAGTGAGCCTGTTGTGAAAGTATGTCAGTTCTAAACCTTGTTCTCACGTTTCCTGAAAATTTGCTCCATTTCACTCCTTTGCCTTCACCATGAGGACATGCCTAGGACAGCCTTCTCTTGGGTATCTCTATTTAGACTATTACAATCGGAGCAGGCTAGTCCACTGGAGGATGAGAGATGCCATGATGAATAGACAAGTTGTCCTACCTAAAGTCATTTTAGAGTAGCTGTTCCCTAGGTCACTTTCCAGATAGCCACAAACACACGGGAGGTGCCAGCTGAGATGAGCTAACCCTGGCACATATCATGTCAACCTATTGACCTACAGAGTAATGAACTAAAATACTTATGGTGGGTATGCCACCAAGGGCTTTGAGGTTGGTTATTAGGTAATATTGCCATTGCTATAGATAACTGACACATCCACTCAAGACGAGTGTATCTTTGAAACAAAAACAATACATTGTTTACAGTTAGAGTTCCTGGATCTATTGTATACCTTAAGATAATAAATGGATCGTAAAGATTATTTGTTCTATGAATATACAGATGATGTGTGGATGAATGAATAGATGAGTGAAGGAGATGTTGAAAAAGTAGTTTTCTACTGAGTATTAAGTAGAGTCTAATTTTACAGTGTCTTATATNAAAAAAATTGTTTTATGTCATTGTATGAAAACGTCTTTCTAAAGATAAATACAACAATAACTTGTATCGAACATGAAAAGCTTTGGCTCAGAATCATTGGCTAATATATATTTCTTTACAAAAGTTTACACTTGTAATTATGTGCACCTGTTATTTTTGGCAATTCAAAGATATCTAAAAGACTAAAGTAAAACAACTCTAACAAATCATAGGTGTAAGAAATTGTTGAGATTGAAAAACACAGTCTGTGTGTTAATCTCAAGGGAAGTATAGTTAGACACCTCCAGGCTTAAACAATAAATTTGTTATGGGAGACTTTTGGTGGAAGTACATGTTACCAAAACATACTGTTTAGGGAGCCCCCAGCACAATTTACCAATGATTCTCCCAGTAGGAAATTTTACTGCTTTTAAAAGGAAAATATAAAATAGCACTTTGCAGGATGTATATTTTTAAACTAAATAAATAAGCAAAATCTAGTTAATGTACAATAAGGAAGTAATACAATGATGCTATAAAATTAGCATCAAGGTATTAATTCTTCTTTTTTCTTTTCATTTGCTCACTCTTGCTGGATATAGTAGGTGTATTAAGGATGGAATAAAATTAAAATACACTGAATATAATAAATAAGGATATCATGCCAGGATACTACTTAACGCTTAAACCAAATGAATATATAATAGTGATAGTGTTAGTCACTCAATTGTGTCTGATTCTTTGCAACCCCATGGAGTAAAGCCCACCAGGCTACTCCATCCATGGGATTTGCCAGGCAGAAATACTGGAGTGGGTTCCCATTTCTGTCTCCAGGGTGATCTTCCTGACCCAGTGATTGAACGTGGGTCTTCCACGTTGCAGACAGACTCTTTACCATCTGAGCCATCAGAGAAGGCCAAATGAATATGTATTCCAAGGTAAAGCTGAATCTGTGCATCAGAATGTTTATTTTATTCTTCTTGGGAAAATTTTCTTTCCAAATATTTTTAGTTTAAAAATCTTTAACACATAACTAAAAGATGGATTTTAGTTTTTAATCAAACTAACCTTAAGATATTTGATGTGTACTAGGTTCAAATACTTGAAAAACCATGTCAATACGCACAGTAAATTGCAAGAAACTTTAGTTATCACCTATATTTTCTGTACTTGTTTCCTCTTGCATTTTGTTATTTCTGCTCACTTGGAAAATAAAGGAAAGGCAAGCAATAGATTGAGAATTAATGCTCCTGGGACAAGAGGCAGTAGATAACCAAAGATGCAGTTTCAAGAAAGTCAAAATGCCAATGAATAAAGTCATAAGTCCTAGACTGGGGTGTGGGAAACACTGTAAATACTATCAGTAGAGTGGTAGGAACTGAAATTAAATGGCAAAGATTGAGAGGAAATATGTGGTTTGGAAGCAGAAAAAGCAAATCTAAAAAATCTCGCTTAGAATATCAGGAATGGGTGCTCAAGAACAATTTCCTAGTGTTTGATAGTAAGGTTAGTCATGTCTTACTCTTTGTGACCCAGTGGGCTGTAGCCTGCCAGGCTTCTCTGTCCATAGGATTCTCCAGACAAGAATACTGGAGTGGATTGCAGTTTCATTCTCCAGGGGGTCTTCCTGACCCAGGGATCAAACCTTTGTCTCCGTCATTGCAGTCAGAATCTTTACCATCTGAGCTACAAGGGAAGCCTCGTAGAGGGAAAAGTATAAAGCTTGAGGAAGAAAAGTTGATTCCAGATTATTTTAGGAAAGGAGAGACTTGAAGTTTTCCAATGAGCTGCCAACAGAGAGCGAGAGAAGAAAGAAGAGAGAGAGTAATTAATGGTTTAAAATGCCATTGAGAACAATTTGGACAAAGAGAAAAGATAAAGTTGGAAACAAAAATTGTAGAGAGTATGAGTTATTTTCACTGTATTGAGCTTCCCTGGTGGTTCAGATGGTAAAGAATGTGCCTTCAGTGCAGGAGAGCTGGGTTCGATCCCTTGGTTGAGAAGATCCCCTGGAGAAGGAAATGGAACCCACTCCAGTATTCTTGCCTAGAGAATTCCATGGACAGAGGAGACTGGCGGGCTACAGCGCATGCAACTGCAAAGAGCTGGATATGACAGAGCGACTAGCATTTTCATTTTCTACTATAATATGTATTCATTTACTCTGTCTCTTAATGTAGGGGATTGATTACAAAATTATTCACCCACTCTGTGTCCACAGGCTTTAAATATGATTTTACAGCAATTTCCATCAAGAAAGGAGTCTACTTCCCCATCATTTAAGTAATATTTATATGACTTTTTAATGAATAGAGTGAGCCTGTTGTGAAAGTATGTCAGTTCTAAACCTTGTTCTCACGTTTCCTGAAAATTTGCTCCATTTCACTCCTTTGCCTTCACCATGAGGACATGCCTAGGACAGCCTTCTCTTGGGTATCTCTATTTAGACTATTACAATCGGAGCAGGCTAGTCCACTGGAGGATGAGAGATGCCATGATGAATAGACAAGTTGTCCTACCTAAAGTCATTTTAGAGTAGCTGTTCCCTAGGTCACTTTCCAGATAGCCACAAACACACGGGAGGTGCCAGCTGAGATGAGCTAACCCTGGCACATATCATGTCAACCTATTGACCTACAGAGTAATGAACTAAAATACTTATGGTGGGTATGCCACCAAGGGCTTTGAGGTTGGTTATTAGGTAATATTGCCATTGCTATAGATAACTGACACATCCACTCAAGACGAGTGTATCTTTGAAACAAAAACAATACATTGTTTACAGTTAGAGTTCCTGGATCTATTGTATACCTTAAGATAATAAATGGATCGTAAAGATTATTTGTTCTATGAATATACAGATGATGTGTGGATGAATGAATAGATGAGTGAAGGAGATGTTGAAAAAGTAGTTTTCTACTGAGTATTAAGTAGAGTCTAATTTTACAGTGTCTTATATGCTAGGATTAGGAGTTGTTGTTGCTGCTGCTGCTGCTGCTGCTAAGTTGCTTTAGTCGTGTCTGACTCTGTGCGATCCCATAGATGGTAACCCACCAGGCTCCCCTGTTCCTGGGATTCTCCAGGCGAGAACAGGATTAGGAGTTAAGATACTACATATATGATCAAGGGAGAATGTTTTTGTTTCTTTTTTTTATATACAGGTATAATTTGACAAAAGCACTGATACTATTTTCAGATACTTATGGTGGTTTATGCTATATTTAAAATGAATAATCAGCAAGGACCTACTGTATAGCACAGGAAGCTCTGCTCAATGTTATGTAGCAACCTGGATGGGGGGGAGTTTGGGAGAGAATGGATACATGTGTATGTATGACTTAATCTGCTGTTCACCTGAAATTATCACAACATTGTTAATTGGCTATACTCCAATATAAAATTGGAAGTTTTATAAAATTATACTTACAGCAGTTTAAAAAGAGCTTTTACACCTTATTAAACTTGATTTCACAGTAAATTTAGGTTTCACATATTTGAATGAATATTTTATAGATCTGGAAAAATAGTTTAGGGAGATTAATCATCTACAACCAAATATTCTAATATCATTTAGTCTAATATTCCTATTATATCACAAACATTGACTGTTTTAGGAAATTAACTTGGTGGAATGAGAGACATAGGAGGATTTTAATGTGAGACATTGATTAATATTTGAAGCAATAATATGCTAAAGCAACATTCTCCCATAAGAATAATGTACAGGAAAAAGAGTGATTACATGGTAGATAATAACATGTAAATTGTCTTGTTTACTAATTTAAATGCATTTGATGCAAATACCATTCTATTCTTGGCCTTGCTCACTATAAATGACTAAGAACAAAGAACAATCATGAAGTCAAATCTAGCATTTCCAACATGAAGAAAAGCTAGTTAGTGAATGTTTGTTATTTAAAAATAAAACTCCTAGAGAGAAACTGATATTTTACATTCCTTTTTCTAAAGTTTGTGATGTCATTAAAATATTATTGATTTGATTTTGGGGAGTTATTTTCTTCTTAAAAAAAATCAACACAGTGAGCAAAAGAGAATAAGTTGATATATGTAAGTGATATAATAAAAATGACTTGAAGGCATATGGCATATATGACATATATATGGCATATATGGCATATATATGGCACAAATGAAGGCATATATATCTAAATAATGGTAATTTTAAAAAGCTCACAGCAATGATTTATTATAATTTGTTACGTGCATTTGATGACCTGCAAAGAAAATGCCAAGTCATTTTTCCTCACTATGTCACCTCCATCTTCTATGCCTACCTTATGTATTGTCGCTGATCATCCAAAGGGACAATCAAAGCTTAAACTTATCTTACATACATTTTCATGAACCCGAACTCAACTGTTCAGAGGCTCCTGAATAGAGAACGATTTAAAGAACAGTCTCAGGTGGGAGAACAATTGTTGGTAAATGTTCCAGGATACATACCTCTGACTTGCACTTTTCAAATTTTCTTCAGATACCTTATCATGCAGATTCTGAGCGGTTTCTTCTCTGAGCACCTGCCTCAAAACTGTGGTCCAAGTGGTTCATGGAACTTTATATATATATATATATATATATATATATATATACACATATTATCCATAATATATTTTAAACCTTATTACATTTGGGGGGAGAAAAAAACTTTACTATGTTTGGAGTGAGCCCACAGGAAACAAAAAGGGAAAATTATGAATTAAAGTTTATTTTAGCATCTACATTAAATATCCTCAACCCAAGATTATCATTCCAACTTCATATGGTTGCCTGTAATAAGTACTGTAACATTTGTCCCACATTAAAAGTTAGATTGCAGAAAATAAATCACATGTTTTAATTTTTAAGGACACATTTCAACATAAAATTATTGTTCTCCTATTTTTCTATAATTATTATTCCCAAGTAATCATTTAAATCAATCCAACTGCCTGGTTAGAATCAATGGATGCAGCAGTGCCCCAAGTCAGGCAAAGAGTGAGCTTGAAGGCACAGTCTCCCAGACTGCCAAGTCTGCCAGGACCTCCATTGTAGGGAATTAGGCCCCAAATATAAAGTTAGAAGGAAGGAAGCATCCAAGGCCACCTTCAGATTTGATAATTCACTAGGAAGAAAGAACTAACTGAAAGCTATTATAGCTGCTGATAATAGGAAAAGACTGCAGAAAATTAGCAAAGGAAGAGATACATAGGGCAGTCTGTCAGTTCAGTCACTCAGTCATGTCTGACTCTTTGCGATCCCATAGACTGCAGCATGCCAGCCTTCCCTGTCCATCACCATCTCCTGGAGCTTGCTTAAACTCATGTCCACTGAGTCTGTGATACCATCCAACCATCTCATTCTCTATTGTCCCCTTCTTTTCCTGCCTTCAATCTTTCCCAGCTTCAGGGTCTTTTTCAATGAGTCAGTTCTTCCCATCAGGTGGCCAAAGTATTGGAGCTTCAGTCTCAGCATCAGTCCTTCAGGACTGATTTCCTTTAGGATGGACTGGTTGGATCTCCTGGAAGTCCAAGAGACTCTCAAGAGTTTCTCCAACATCACAGTGCAAAAGCATCAATGCTCAGCTTTCTTTATAGTCCAATTCTCACATAAATATATGACCACTGGAAAAACCATAGCTTTGACTAGATGGACCTTTGTTGGCAAAGAAATGTCTCTGCTTTCTGATATGCTGTCTAGGTTGGCCATAGTTTTTCTTCCAAATAGAAAGCATCTTTTAATTTCATGGCTATAGTCACCTTCTACAGTGACTTTGGAGCCCAAGAAAATAAAGTCTCTCACTGTTTGCATTGTTTCTCCATCAGTTTGCCATGAAGTGATGGGACCGGATGCCATGATCTTAGTTTTTTAAATGTTGAGTTTTAGGCCAGCTTTTATCTTTTTAATTTTTTCAGTTCAGTTCAGCCACTCAGTCGTGCCTGACTTTTTGCAACCCCAAGAACCACAGCACGCCAGGCCTCCCTGTCCATCACCAACTCCCAGAACCCAATCAAACCCATGTCCATTGAGTTGGTGATGCTATCCAACCATCTCATCCTCTGTCATCCCCTTCTCCTCCTACCCTCAATCTTTCTCAGCATCAGGGTCTTTTCAACTGAAGGGTCTTCACATCAGGGGGCCAGAGTATTGGAATTTCAGCTTCAACATCAGCCTTTCCAATGAACACCCAGGACTGATCTCCTTTAGGATGGACTGGTTGGATCTCCTTGCAGTCCAAGGGACTCTCAAGAGTCTTCTCCAACACCACAGTTCAAAAACATCAATTCTTCTGTGCTCAGCTTTCTTTATAGCCCAACTCTCACATCCATACGTGACCACTGGAAAAACCATCGCCTTGACTAGACAGACCTTTGTGGGCAAAGTAAGGTCTCTGCTTTTTAATATGCTGTCTAGGTTGGTCATAACTTTCCTTCCAAGGAGCATCTTTTAATTTCATGGCTGCACCCTAATTTATTTATTTTAAAATGATTGATAATTGCTTTACAGAATTTTGTTGTTTTCTGTTAAACATCAACATGAATCAGCCATAGGTGTACATATGTCCTCTTCCTCTTGAATTTCCCTCCCATCTCCCTCCCCATCCCACCCCTCTAAGCTGATACAGACCCCCTGTTTGAATTCCTTTAT
>SJYW01007662.1:232893-259547 GCA_006410735.1 Raphicerus campestris
GCAAGAGTCTTCTCCAACACCACAGTTCAGAAACATCAATTCTTCTGTGCTCAGCTTTCTTTATAGCCCAACTCTCACATCCATACGTGACCACTGGAAAAACCATCGCCTTGACTAGACAGACCTTTGTGGGCAAAGTAAGGTCTCTGCTTTTTAATATGCTGTCTAGGTTGGTCATAACTTTCCTTCCAAGGAGTATCTTTTAATTTCATGGCTGCACCCTAATTTATTTATTTTAAAATGATTGATAATTGCTTTACAGAATTTTGTTGTTTTCTGTTAAACATCAACATGAATCAGCCATAGGTGTACATATGTCCTCTTCCTCTTGAATTTCCCTCCCATCTCCCTCCCCATCCCACCCCTCTAAGCTGATACAGACCCCCTGTTTGAATTCCTTTATACCAACTTTTTCAGTCTCCTCTTTCATTTTCATCAAGAGGCTCTTTAGTTCTTGTTCACTTTCTGCCATAAGGGTGGTGTCATATGCATATCTAGGGTTATTGATATGCTGTCAATCTTGATTCCATCTTGTGCTTCTTCACAGGGCTAAGTCCAAGAAGGTACCACATGTGAACCTCCCTCAAGATGCTTTATTCTTTCAGAGTTATTGTATGATCATCTGCACAGAATATTGCTAATCTGAAAAACTCATGAGAGCTTTGATTCCAAAGGTTTTATTACTAAAGTATGTTTGATTGATTAGTTGTACATATAGTTGGTTATTATTTTGGTAGCGTAGGGGAATGGATTTATTTTGATTTTTTTCTGCAAATATCAGGAACTGTAAACAGGAAGCTAGATATTTGGCCATACCAGAAGGAAATCCAAGTAAAAAGATTTAAAAATCATGTTTAACCATGAAGAAAGGTATTTTGAAATATCAAATTTAACATTCCTTCCTCCATAGAGCAAAGAAGTGTACTAAACCACAACGCTGAAGTGGAATTTAACTGACATAAATTTAAAAAAAAAATTTTTTTTTTAAGAATGAAAATGCTCAATCCCCACCCTGGAATACTTTCAGTTACAAACTATATTGCTTAAATGTTAGGTGAAAATGAACTTTTGATCATCTGAAAATAAATCTCACAATGAATGAATTCAGTTTCCAATAGAACACAATACTACCTTATATTTGGAGAAGGAAATGGCAACCCACTCCAATACTTTTGCCTAGAGAATTCTGTGGATGGAGGAGCCTGATGAACTGCTGTCCATTAGGTCACATGCAATTTAGCATGCATTCATGCAATGGAGAAAGAAATGGCAACCTACTCCAGTATTCTTACCTGGAGAATCCCAGGGACAAATGAGCCTGGTATGCTGCTGTCTATGGGGTCGCACAGAGTTGGCCATGACTGAAGCAACTTAGCCACAGCAGCAGCAGTAGCTCTTGTCTCACTAACAGGAACTTAATGCTGCACTCAGTTGTCACCAACTTTTTGTGGCCCCCTGGACAATAGCCTGCCAGACTGCTCTGTCCATGGAATTTTCCAGGCAAGAATACTGGAGCAGGTTGCCACTTCCACTTCAGGGGATCTTCTCTACCCAGGGATTGAATCCAGGTCTCCCGAGTGTCCTGCGTTAGCGAATTCTTTACCACTTGCCACCTGGGAAACCCATTTGTTGCACCGATGTCTTACCAAATACAATACAAAAGGGGATTTAAAACAAACTACTAAATCAAAATCTTTCTAGAGTAGAGTAACAGCTTTCACAAAATAAAAAGGAACCCGCTTCTACAGAATTGTATGTTCCATAAGCATATGGACAATTTGTATGCCTAGAGTCCCAGATATCAAAATAAAAGTATCTTGTTCTTGGAAAAGATCTGATGAAGGCACCAAAATCCTACCATCCATGTTCTCCTAATGATACTTATAATACTTATCTTTTTATATGCCTAGTATCCACCTTAAGACTAATGGGTATGAGTGGCTCAACCTGAGTCACCTTGTTAGCAAAATATATCAGATATCCTCAGAGAGGCCTACATGAATAACAAAGACACTCCTATTATTATGGAAATTTCAAACGTCTAGAAATTGTCTTCCAGAAGCCAAGGACAAACGTCAAATTTTATTTGGGTGAGAACAGAGTTCTCAATACACAGAGTGTAAGATGAGAGTGCTTAAGGAAAACATTCATCTTAGAAAAAAAAAAAGTAGAAGTGTTCCACACTTAACACCAGAATAAGCCTACCAGTCATATTAGTTATTCTTCATTAATGCATATAGACACAAAGCAGTTACATTGCCAAATTCTAAGCATTATGACCTTGTATTTTAATAATACTTTAACAAAAAAATAATTATAGCAATTATACAGATAGTAATAGAAAAGCTGAGTTTACCTAGTGGCTCAGTGGTAAAGAATCCACCTGCANAGACACAAAGCAGTTACATTGCCAAATTCTAAGCATTATGACCTTGTATTTTAATAATACTTTAACAAAAAAATAATTATAGCAATTATACAGATAGTAATAGAAAAGCTGAGTTTACCTAGTGGCTCAGTGGTAAAGAATCCACCTGCAACGCAGGAGATATGGATTCAATCCTGGGATCGGGAGTATCTCCTGGAGAAGGAATGGCAACCCACTCCAGTATTCTTGCCTGGTAAATCCCATGCACAGAGGGGCCTGCCGGGCTACAGACCATTGTGTCACAAGAGTCAGACACAACAGTGAGGAAACAATAACAACAAAAATAGAAAAACTAAAGTTATCAAAGTGACTGCTAATAAATTTAAAAAGAGGGAAAGATATATAAACCATACAGCAAAAACAAAAATTAAATAAGTATATCTGTACTTATAAACACTTATCTAGGAAGATGCTTAAACAAATGTTAGTAGGAGTTTTTTTCTTAGTAGTGAACTATAAATGGATTTTTTTGCTTTTTTATAATAGTTTTTTTTTTCACTTTGGCTGTATTTTCTACAAGTATAAATATTTTGTAAACAAATTAAATGCATAGATTTGGGCGTTTTATTCATGTGACAAATTCTTTGCAAGAAGTTGTAGCCTATCATCCTTTTCTCCCAAGAATTTTCTGTTTTTGCAACATGATGATTGTCTCAGTTAATTTAGAATTAGTAAGTGCTCCATTGCAGTCTTAATCTCTGTGATTAGTCAAGGATGTCTTGTCTTCTTCCTCATTTACTGTGTCATCTCATAGTCTTTTACAGACTGTTGAAAATGCCATTTACCTGATGCGTAGGTATATGCTCTCAATCCTAAATAAACTCAAAGCCTAACAGAGCATTTAGTTTTCAAAAGGTATTCGCTCTCCTTCACAGAAGGTGGTACTGAGTTCATGGCCAGGGTCCTGAGCTGTTGAACCCTGAGCTTTAATGCACCAGAGCCTCTGATTCCTAAGTGTAGAAGATAACTTGAACCTTAAATCTCATTTTCCCTTGCTTGTGATAGATAATTTGCAGATTTAACATCAGTCTGGTTTAGGGTTCTGATGCCTGAGTAAACTTCATTTCTGCAGATGTCTCTGTCACATGATGGGGGAAAGTGAGAATAGTATAATATTTAGCAGTTTGAAATAAATTGTTTGTATTTGTCTGAAAGCATCTTTATGACACTTTAGTTTTGAAGGCTGTATTTGATGTGTATTTTAAGTTAACAGTATCCTTCAGCACATAAATTATTCAGTTGTCTTCAGGCTTCCATATTCTACTGTAAAGTCAGCTGTAAGTCTTATTTATATGCCTTTGGAGATAGTGTATCTTTTTTTTTTTTTGGTTACTGTAAGATTTTATTTTCATTATCATTGATATTTGGTAGTTTTGATCTTGAGTGGCCTTGACCTGCAGTGACTAGAAGCAGGGTTTGGTTCCCTGTCCTTCAGCTTTACTGAAAAGAACTCCCACAAAGACAGAGAGCAGTGAAACAAATCAAGTGTTTACTTAAAAGAAAAGGAGTACAGTACTCATGGATAGACACATGGGCAGACTTAGAGAGAGTCACATCTTCATGGTACTTTAAATCACTTATATGGGGCATTTCTTCCAGCTTTCCTTTGGCCAATCATTTTGATTTCCCTGGGTCTGAGTCCCTGTTTGCTGCATCTCAGGATCCTTCCATGTGTGTCTCCACATCTCGGAGCCAAGATGGATTCTAGCAAAGAGGCCTATGGGGAGCTTGACACCACTCCCCTTTTGACCTCCAAGGAGATTTTTAGTCAGAAAGGACTCCTTGACTTTGAGAATGAGAAATCTGTGGTCTTTTATCTGAGTAGGGCTTAGTCTCTCCTATTACATTCTCCTGTTACATTCATCTTGGAGTATAGGTCCACAGAGACCAACTCCAGTTGCTCACTCTGGGACCCATTTATCTCCTGCTTCAGATTCACAATGCTATGCTTAAATGTCGTTGTCCAAATATACCTCTTGATGTTCACTGACCTTTCCCTGAGTCAGGGAGTTGATATGTTTCTTCAGTTTTAACAAACACTTAGTCTTATCTTTTTCATATTTTTAAGCTCATTATGTTTCCCACTTCATGTGGGTCTGTAATTTTCTGTTAGCTTTTTAAATTTTGTCTCACATTTTTTTTCTCATATTCTTTTCTGTTCATCTTTTTCTCCGTGTTTCAATTTCTGCATGTCTAATAAAAAGTTCACTAATTCTATATTGTAATGTCTAATCTGCAGTTAAACTTACCCAAACTGTTCTTAAATTCATTTTTTCCCAGTTCTAGATGAATTTATTTTTTAAAATTTTAATTCTTTGTAACTTTCATTTATTTTATCTATATATTTTCCTATTGTGAAAATATAAACTTTTTAGAGTTCTTCTATCCTAACTTAAATATCTGACTCACCTGTCAGTGTGCTTTTAGTCTATTTTTCTTTTCTTTATTGTCCAAATGGTCTGGTATTCTCATGTGCCTGGAACTTTTTATTAAATGACAAAACTTTATTAACAAAAAAAAATTGCATTGGCATCAGATAATATTCTCTTACCCAAATGGCAATCTCCTGTTTTAACTCCATCTCAGTCCTTCACGTATACTTTGCTAGATTTGTCTTTCTGACATGTTTTTAGAGGTTGTTTCTCTATGTATAAAACTTGTTTGCTATCTCATGCCTACAAAATCAAATTCAAATGCCCTAGGCTTTGAATCAGTTAAGACATTTTCAGAATAAAATATTTTTTAAATATGATGTTTTGTCTTAAACTATGAAGTGTGTATTATTTTGCACAATTAAAAACCATATGCTATTTGCTCCAGTGATAGCTGATTCTAGGAACTCAACAGTATTATCAAACATACACATTTAATCCATCTACCCAGAGTCATTCAAACCCTGTTTTCATGGCTATTCCCACACTGCCACGAAAATGTACATGAATGTGTACTCCACAATCTAGGAGCAGGTCCTAATATGTTTACTGGGGGAAAGTTGATTATACCTTCTTATGCTCTTTCTTTTATGAATAAAGAACATTTCCCAGCAGGCCCACAGAGTCAAGGTACTCAAGTTTGTGGAAGTCGAAATAGGAGCCTGAATAAGATTAGCATAATTAATTTAGATTAAATAGAATATAATCATAAATCACATGGGACTGGGATAGACTCAGCCCCTTCAAATGAAGATTCTGCTAATATGGAAAAAGTGGGTAATGACTTTAGCACATGAACACAACATTGTTTTTCAAAGCCAATTAATAACATCATCCTCAGTATAGTCTTAAGTAACCATCGACTGTCCTCTCTTCATCATCTCCTCCTTTTTCTCCTCTTGCTCACCCTCCTCCTTCTCTGAAGAGTGGCTTGCATCACTTTGAGAAATTGTGGGAGAGCAGTCCTATGTCTCTAAGGAGGTTTCGGTTTCTTTGAGAAAGAGTATGGAGGAGATGACAGCATGTACATTAGAAAATACTTAATGCAGCCTGCAATACAAAATGATTTTATGAGTTACAGAAAATAAAGACAGATTGTCTATTCGTGTAAACATATAGAGTAAATGTGTCTGTTTAAAGAGAGTTAATAGAAAAATGGGTTTTTCTGATAGCTCAGTTGGTAAAGAATTCATCTACAATGCAGGACACCCCCTNGACTAGAAAAGACAAAGGTATAAGTAACTAAACTTTTTATTCAACAAAGAAAAAAGTGTCTCTTAGAATAACTGATATCAAATCATAGATTTGTGCCCAAGCAAATTGTTAGAAAAGTATTCATAATTACAAAATAAACACTAATATTTAGCTTCATAATAACTCTGTAACATTAAAAAATCTGAAGAGAGTAAGAGAGGTAAAAATTCTGATCACCTTACCATTCCTAAGTGCCAGCTGGAGATTCAACGTGTTTTATTAAATCACAAAGTGAAAATATATAGACATCCTCAAGAAGATATTCTGACTCCGTAACATGATTTTCTCTAGGAGACTTTTAAAAACATCTGTAATAATGTCCTATATAATAATTTTTAAAGATGATGATGATAGAAATTACCCCCCAAATAAAGCTGACACACTTTCCTAAAGATCTGGCTTATTTTTTCAAAACTTTGGTATATTTTGTTCTTATTTCCTTAAACCCTAAAAATATTTTCATTTGGACTTAATGTCAATTTCAACAAACACTGCATGCCTCCTATGCACTCGATTAGAGAAATAGCACGTCAGTCCCGCGTACTTACATCTTCTATGTCGGTGCCAAGCAGAGACCGAGAGCTTAAGTCCAGACCCTGCAGCTGGAGCCGCGCCACCTCAAGCTCAAGTGTGAGGTGCTCCGTGTGTCTCTTTTCAGCCGCCAACTTGGACTCCATCTCCGCTGTCACATCTGTCAGCTTCTGCTGCCACTGTTCATTTTCTGACAAATACTGCCTCCTGAGGTAGTCGAGCTCCTCCCTCGAAGAACTCAGTAACTCCTTGAGCTCTTTGATTTCCTTGTTTTTCGTAATCCCTTGACTTTCAATTTCCTCTTCCAGCTGCTTGAGGGACTGGAGGTACGTCTGACAGAGGGTCTCAAGTTCTCGAGTGCTCCTCAGTGGGACAGAGGGGATCTCCTTCTCGATCAGATCCTCCTCCTCCAGACTACTGCAAGAGCCTTCCTCTACACTGGACTGGTTTGCCGAAACAGTCCCTTCTGAATTATTCAAGAGGGACGCTTCTATTGTGTGCTCTAAAAGATCTTTGTAAAAAGAGGATTCTCCCAAACTTGTGTTACCAGGGCTGTCAGTCACACAAGAGAATGACAAGGACAGTAAATGGTCCTCCCCGGGCGCCGGTGTCACCTCCTTTACCAAGTCACCGTGAGCGCTTCTCAGACTCATCGACAAGACTGAATTTTCAGCCTTTAATGTGTCAACGTAGGACTGCAGCTCTGACATCTTGGAGCTCATCAGACAGTGCTGTTCGTGTAAAATTTTGTGTTCACTCTGTAAAGATGAAAATTTCTCCTGTAATTCAGCAAAGTGCATTTGAACCTCTTTGTTTGACACGGTCAAATGCTCATAGAAATTACTGTCATCCAAATGATTTAAGTTCACAGATGTCTGCTCCTCTTGCTGTTCACCAAATTCACCTTCTGGTGTTTCCTCCACTAACTCACCTTGGAGAAGTCCATTCTCGCCATTTAATGCTTCACCTTCATTTACTAGGTTCCCTACCTCTTCTGCCATTTTACTAGTTGCTGGGATACATTCTGATCTTGAGTCATTCAGCTCAGATATGAGTTCAGACTTTTCGACCTGCAGGGCTTCACACATTTTCTCTAACTCATTCAGCTTGTTCATGGCTGTCTGTAGAGAGCACTGCAGGTGGGCATTGTCCTGCTGACTTGTTGACAACTCATGAAGCACCGAAATATATTTTTCTTCTGGATCTATTTCAGAGTCTCCAAGGCCACTAATATCTTGTGACTGAGTATCTTGTTGCAAATCTTCCGTTTCTAATTCCCCAGCTTGTAATTCGCGCTGTGGACACTCTTCCTTCTCACTCTTCTGAAGTTTTAATTCCATGTTTCTGACTTCAGATTCTACTTGCACCAGCTGTGCATTATAAGTGTCTAGAGAAGTATCTTTAACATCAAGATCCATCGGAAGTTGAATGTGACATCCCTCTCTCCTTCTCTCCCTCTCTCCTTCTTTCTCAGAGTCTTGAATTGGTTCCAATTCTGGACATTGCTGCTCATGTTTTGTCTTCATTAATTCCATCAGGTGCTCATTCTCTTGTAATAAGGCATTAACTTCCTGTTGCATCTTATTTTGCTCTTCCTTTAAAGTCATGATTTCTTGCTTTAAACCATCGGTCTCCCTCTTGGAGCTGTTTTGGATATCTGTAATCTCAGACTGCAGGGCTTGCTGCACCGTCTCCAACTCCAGAATTAAATTCTGGTTTCTTTCTTCGGCTGATGCTAACTGCGATACAAATGCTTGGTGTTCCCTTGCAAATGTTTCCTTTAGCTGTCCTAATTCATTTTTTCTGTCTTCACAAACACCCGTGCACTCACTCAGCAAGCATTCTAATTTAGAGTTCTTTTCCTGAACCGCTTTGTACCTTTCACTCAGATCCTGAAATGCATTTCCTGTTTCTTCACATCTTTGTAGTAAAGTAAGCCTTTCTTGTCTGTACTGATTCGATAACTCTGAAATGCTTTTGTCTCTTTCATCTATACAGTTTGAAAAACTCTCAGTTTTTTGGAGCAAGTTCATCTTCTCTTGAGTTAAGGTGGCATTAATTTCCTTGAGAGTCCCATTCTCTTGGGCCAACCCTTCAATGTCCTTTTTATTTAGAGAAATGATGGAATTCAGTTCCTTTTTCTCCAAGCTCAGGGTTTCAGACAAAAACTGTAGCTCCTTTAGAGATTCCTGAAGTAACTGGTTGTTCTTTTTTAACTCTCCAATCTCTGCCTGATCAGCTTCTAATTTTTCACTCAAAAGTTGCAACTCTCTTTCCTTGCTCTCCAGGGCAGCTAAAGTTTCAGCAACAACATTCTGATGAACACAAGTGTCTTCTTGTAACTTACTAATGCGTTGGCTTGTTTCAGCCACAAAACTTTGATGCATCTGTTCTGCTTTCATGAGGTTTTCTTCAATTTCTCCTTTGATTTGCACCAACTCTTCACACTGCTTCTGCAGATCTGAGTTCATCTGCTTTTGCGACTCTAAGGAAAATTCAAGAGAAACAACTCTATTTTGCAACATGGATGAACTTTCCGGACTTTGGTCTGTTGCTACATGGCATCCACTCCTTTCTGAAGGCACGCTTTCTTGCTCTCCAGTTATATTTGCAAAGGAATTGTTCAGTGCAGACTGCTGTTCAAAAGCCGAACGACTTCTCTGATGAGGCTCAATTGTCACCACAGAGCAATCTCTGGATTTTAGCAGATCCCGGAGGCTCTCAGATTCAGCATGCAAGTCTTGGTAACGCTGGTCTTTGTCCATGATTTCACTTGACAGTAGCTGAAGCTTATGTTCTAGGTCTCCCACTTGCCCAGTGAGGTGAGAGATTTTCAGACACATGTTGTCCATCTCCTTCTCGTGTTTCTGGTCTGAGGACTCGGCTCTCTGCCGCAGTTCCCCATAAGCTCGTTTCTGTGTCTCCGCCTCTGCGGTCTTGCTGTCAATCACATTTTGAAGGTTCCTGATCTCCACGTTTAGATTTTCTCTTTCCATCTCCAGGGTTCTTACCCTCTCGTTATATTCGTGACTTTTTATTTGTTGTGTCTTAAGACAAGTTTCCAAGTGATTAACTTTACTCTGCAAGCTTTCCTTTTCTGATTCCATCTGATTTAAAAGTTGTTCGTTTTCACTTTTCCAGCGAGAAAACAGAGTTTTCTCTTCTTTTAATTCTTCATATTCTTTCTTCTTTAATTCCAAAGCGCTCAACAATGCTTCAGATTCTCTCTCTGTTTTGCTTAACTTTTCGTTCAGTTGTTCAATGTGGTGTTCCCTTTTCTTTAATAGGTCTTGAGAACAATCTCGCTGCTTTTCCAGGTCAGCCAAGGCAAGCTTCAGTTTCTCTAAAGTCAAGGAATTCTCTTGCTGATTTATCTTTTCTTGAAGATCTCTTAACATGGTTTCCTGAGAGGTATTCTTAGCTATTAAAACAGAAAAAATACATAAGTTGTCATGGCTTTAATAAATACTTATTCTATAAGAATTCTAAACTCTTAAAANCTAGCTATAAAAATACAAATGAAAGTAAATTATTCACTACTAAAATGAATAATAAGAAATATCACTAACCTCAGATATGCAGATGCCACCGCTCTTATGGCAGAAAGTGAAGAAGAACTAAAGAGCTTCTTGATGAAGGTGAAAGAGGAGAGTGAAAAAGCTGGCTTAAAACTCAGAAAACTAAGATAACAGTATCCAGTCCCATCACTTCACGGCAAATAGATGGGGAAGCAATGGAGACAGTGACATACTTTGTTTACTTGGATGCAATTGGTGACTTCAGCCATGAAATTAACAGACATTGCTCCTTGGAAGAAAAGCTATGACAAACCTACACAGTGTATTTAAAAAGCAGAAACATTACTTTGACAACAAAGGTCCATTTAGTCAATGCTATGGTTTGTCCAGTAGTCGTGTGTGGATGTGAGAGTTGGACCATAAAGAAGGCTGAGTGCCAAAGCACTGATGCNTACACAGTGTATTTAAAAAGCAGAAACATTACTTTGACAACAAAGGTCCATTTAGTCAATGCTATGGTTTGTCCAGTAGTCGTGTGTGGATGTGAGAGTTGGACCATAAAGAAGGCTGAGTGCCAAAGCACTGATGCTTTCAAACCAGGAAGACTTCTGCCTTGGGCTACAAGATCAAATCAGTTAATCCTAAAGGAAATCAATCCTGAATTTCATTGGAAGAACTGATACTAAAGCTGAAGCTCCAATACTTTGGTCGTGTGATATGAAAAGCTGACTCATTTGAAAGGACTCTGATGCTGGAAAAGATTGAAGGCAGGAAGAGACAGGGACAACAGAGGACAAGATGGTTNGGAAGAACTGATACTAAAGCTGAAGCTCCAATACTTTGGTCGTGTGATATGAAAAGCTGACTCATTTGAAAGGACTCTGATGCTGGAAAAGATTGAAGGCAGGAAGAGACAGGGACAACAGAAGACAAGATGGTTGGAAGGCACCACTGACTCAATGGCATGAGCTTGAACCAGCTCCGGGAGATGTGAAGGACAGCGAAACCTGACATGCTTTAGTCCATGCAGTAGTAAAGAAAGGCATGACTGAGTGATTAAATAACAACAAACATGTTGTCCTCAAGAAACCCAATTTCAGTATAAGGATACATATAAATTAAAAGTTGATAAAGAAAAATACCATTTGGAAACTAACCAGGGAAAGCAGGAATAGCTAGATTAATTTCAGAAAAGTACACTATCAACCAAAGAATGCTATCAGAGATAAGATGCTGTGGTCCATGGACGGGTTGCAAAAAAATTTCAGACCAGAGGCAGAATGAAGGAAGACTATGGTTTGTTACAGTGGGTGGGGGGAGAATTGCTGTCAATACAGTGGCCAGGCTTCTTGATAGTCTGTAATAGCCGACCTTGAACATGGGTCCTTGGTCTGTTTTTATAGCCAGGGTTCAAGGAGCGGAATAAGGGTCTTGTGAATTATCTGCTGATGGAATGAGGTATGTATACTAGGTGGGAGAAGAGTACCTTCTTCTTATATGGGGTAGGAGAGGAAGCAGGCTACATAGGTCAGGAGGGTCTAAAATTCATCAGTAGTTACAACATGGGGGAAAGAAGGATGATAAGGGTCTTTTTTTTTTTTTTTTTCTGTTCCTGATTTCTGAGACCCCTCTTGCTCACTTTGTTCTTTTGTCCTTGGGCATCACAAAAGAAGAAGAAAAATATGCCAAAATTTACATAAGAAGAAACAGACAATGTTGTTATACCTATATCTATTAAATAAATCAATCAATAATTGATAATCTACTGGAACAGAAAACAAAGGGCTCAGATTGGTTCACTGGTGATGTCTACCAACCATGTAAAGGAAGATTGTACAAATTTTCTGCAATCTCTTGGTGAAGACAGAAGCATAGGTAACACTTCCTAACTCATTCTATGAGACCAATTCAGTTCAGTTCAGTTCAGTCACTCAGTCGTGTCTGACTCTTCGTAACCCCATGAATTGCAGCATGCCAGGCCTCCCTGTCCATCACCATCTCCCAGAGTTCACTCAGACTCACCTTCATCGAGTCAGTGACGCCATCCAGCCATCTCATCCTCAGTCGTCCCCTTCTCCTCCTGCCCCCAATCCCTCCCAGCATCAGAGTCTTTTCCAATGAGTCAACTCTTCGTATGAGGTGGCCAAAGGACTGGAGTTTCAGCTTTAGCATCATTCCTTCCAAAGAAATCCCAGGGTTGATCTCCTTCAGAATGGACTGGTTGGATCTCCTTGCAGTCCAAGGGACTCTCAAGAGTCTTCTCCAACACCACAGTTCAAAAGCATCAATTCTTCAACGCTCAGCCTTCTTCACAGTCCAACTCTCACCAAATCCAGATAAAATCATTACAAGAAAAGAAAAATACGGACCAATAACTCTCATGAACATAGATGAAAAAAATCTCAAAGAAAAGAAAAGAAACTAAATCCAACAATGTATAAGAATAATTATTTACCACAGAAAAGTGGAATTTATCCCAAATATGTCTAGTTCAACATTTCAAACTCAATAAAACTCAACAGATCAAAAACTTTAAAAAAAGAATTTACATGATACAGAAAAACGGACAAAATTCAAGACCAATTCAAGATTAAAAACTCCCAGTAAATTGTGAATTGAAGGAAGAAGACTTCTTCAACTAGATAAAGAATATCTACAAAAAAGTTACTGCTAATGTTATAATTACTGATAAACTAGAAGTTTTTTCACTAAGATAGATACAAGATACAAATGTCCCTTCTTACTTCACCCTTTCAGCATTGTACTGTAAGTCCTAGCTAATGTAGTAAGACAAGAAAAGGAAATCAAAAGTATAAAGATTAGTAAGAAAAATACAAAATAGACTTTGTTCAAAGATGCATGCTGGACTACATGGGAAATTCAAAAGTGTGGAAAAACAAAACAAAACAAAAATCCTTCTGGGATGAATAAGTGATTATAACAAGTTTGCAGGTTACAAGTTTAATACATGAAAATCCTTTGATTTCCTATCTACTAGCAGTGAACTAAGAGAATTTGAAATGGAAACCACAGTATCATTTGCATTAGCACCCCCAAAATTAAATGCTTAGATATAGAGCTAAAAAAAATGTACAAAATATCTATGAGAAAAACTCCAAAACATAGATGAAAGAAATCAGACAAATAAATAAATGTAGAGATAGTCCATAATAGTTTGTTGATGGTAAGACTCAATACTGTGAATGTCAGTTCTTTCTAACTTTGATCTATATGTTTTAAGAATATCAATCAAATTCAACTTATTTTATGAATATAAACAAGTTAGTTCTTAACTTTTATGAAGAGGCAAAAGAGCCAAAATAACCACGTAATATTGAAAGAGAAGAATTTTAGAGGACTGAAACTACATANAAAAAAATTTCAGACCAGAGGCAGAATGAAGGAAGACTATGGTTTGTTACAGTGGGTGGGGGGAGAATTGCTGTCAATACAGTGGCCAGGCTTCTTGATAGTCTGTAATAGCCGACCTTGAACATGGGTCCTTGGTCTGTTTTTATAGCCAGGGTTCAAGGAGCGGAATAAGGGTCTTGTGAATTATCTGCTGATGGAATGAGGTATGTATACTAGGTGGGAGAAGAGTACCTTCTTCTTATATGGGGTAGGAGAGGAAGCAGGCTACATAGGTCAGGAGGGTCTAAAATTCTTCAGTAGTTACAACATGGGGGAAAGAAGGATGATAAGGGTCTTTTTTTTTTTTTTCTGTTCCTGTTTTCTAAGACCCCTCTTGCTCACTTTGTTCTTTTGTCCTTGGGCACCACAAAAGAAGAAGAAAAATATGCCAAAATTTACATAAGAAGAAACAGACAATGTTGTTATACCTATATCTATTAAATAAATCAATCAATAATTGATAATCTACTGGAACAGAAAACAAAGGGCTCAGATTGGTTCACTGGTGATGTCTACCAACCATGTAAAGGAAGATTGTACAAATTTTCTGCAATCTCTTGGTGAAGACAGAAGCATAGGTAACACTTCCTAACTCATTCTATGAGACCAATTCAGTTCAGTTCAGTTCAGTCACTCAGTCGTGTCTGACTCTTCGTAACCCCATGAATTGCAGCATGCCAGGCCTCCCTGTCCATCACCATCTCCCGGAGTTCACTCAGACTCACCTTCATCGAGTCAGTGACGCCATCCAGCCATCTCATCCTCAGTCGTCCCCTTCTCCTCCTGCCCCCAATCCCTCCCAGCATCAGAGTCTTTTCCAATGAGTCAACTCTTCGTATGAGGTGGCCAAAGGACTGGAGTTTCAGCTTTAGCATCATTCCTTCCAAAGAAATCCCAGGGTTGATCTCCTTCAGAATGGACTGGTTGGATCTCCTTGCAGTCCAAGGGACTCTCAAGAGTCTTCTCCAACACCACAGTTCAAAAGCATCAATTCTTCAACGCTCAGCCTTCTTCACAGTCCAACTCTCACCAAATCCAGATAAAATCATTACAAGAAAAGAAAAATACGGACCAATAACTCTCATGAACATAGATGAAAAAAATCTCAAAGAAAAGAAAAGAAACTAAATCCAACAATGTATAAGAATAATTATTTACCACAGAAAAGTGGAATTTATCCCAAATATGTCTAGTTCAACATTTCAAACTCAATAAAACTCAACAGATCAAAAACTTTAAAAAAAGAATTTACATGATACAGAAAAACGGACAAAATTCAAGACCAATTCAAGATTAAAAACTCCCAGTAAATTGTGAATTGAAGGAAGGGGACTTCTTCAACTAGATAAAGAATATCTGCAAAAAAGTTACTGCTAATGTTATAATTACTGATAAACTAGAAGTTTTTTCACTAAGATAGATACAAGATACAAATGTCCCTTCTTACTTCACCCCTTCAGCATTGTACTGTAAGTCCTAGCTAATGTAGTAAGACAAGAAAAGGAAATCAAAAGTATAAAGATTAGTAAGAAAAATACAAAATAGACTTTGTTCAAAGATGCATGCTGGACTACATGGGAAATTCAAAAGTGTGGAAAAACAAAACAAAACAAAAATCCTTCTGGGATGAATAAGTGATTATAGCAAGTTTGCAGGTTACAAGTTTAATACATGAAAATCCTTTGATTTCCTATCTACTAGCAGTGAACTAAGAGAATTTGAAATGGAAACCACAGTATCATTTGCATTAGCACCCCCAAAATTAAATGCTTAGATATAGAGCTAAAAAAAATGTACAAAATATCTATGAGAAAAACTCCAAAACATAGATGAAAGAAATCAGACAAATAAATAAATGTAGAGATAGTCCATAATAGTTTGTTGATGGTAAGACTCAATACTGTGACTGTCAGTTCTTTCTAACTTTGATCTATATGTTTTAAGAATCTCAATCAAATTCAACTTATTTTATGAATATAAACAAGTTAGTTCTTAACTTTTATGAAGAGGCAAAAGAGCCAAAATAACCACGTAATATTGAAAGAGAAGAATTTTAGAGGACTGAAACTACATAACTTTAAGACATACTATAAAGCTATAGTCATTAAGACAGTATGACATTTGTAAAATAGACAAATCACTGAACCAGAACAGGGAGTTCAGAAATAGAATCACCTAAAATCAACAAATGATCTTTAACAAAGGAGCAAAGACAATATAATGGAGCAAAGATAATATTTTTAACAAATGGTGCTGAAAAAACTGAACATATATATGCAAAAAATCTAAATACAGACCTTTTATCATAAAAATTAATTCAAAGTGAGTAACAGACCTAACCTAAATGTAACACCAAAGCTATAAGTCTCTCAGAAGATAACACAGGAAAAAATCTTGATCACCTTGAATTTGTTGATGACTTTAGATACAACACAAAAGACACAATCCAAGAAGGAACTGATGAACTAGACTTGATTAAAATTATGAACTCGCACTCTACCAAAAGCTATGTCAAAAGAATGAAAAGAGAAACCATGAATTGGGAGAAAATATCTCCAAAATATAAAGGATATTTACCCAAAATACCCAAAGGACTCTTAAAACTCAGGAATAAGAGAACAATCAACTTAATTTAAAAATGGGCCATAGACCTTAACACCTTACAAAAGACAATATAAATATGAATCACATATGAAAAAGATGTTCCACATAATATGTCATCAGAGAAATACAAATTAAAACAATAATGAGATACTACCACACATCTATCAGAGAATGGCCAAAATCCAAGAAACTGACAACACTGAATCCTGGGGAGGAGGAGCAATAATGGGAACTCTGACAATGCTACTGGAGCTACAACATGGTATAGCAGCTTTGGCAGACTATTTGGCCATTTCTTAAGAAACAAAACATATGCCTTTCCTTGGTATTTACCTCCGAGAAAGAAAAGAAAGTGTAGTCACTCAGTCATGTCTGACTCTTTGTGACCCCATGGACTGTAGCCCACCAGGCTCCTCAGTCCATGGAATTCACCAGGTGAGAATACTGGAGTGGGTTGCCATTTCCTTCTCCAGGAGAATTCCAGACGCAGGGATTGAACTCATGTCACCTACATTGCAGGCAGATTTTTACCATCTGAGCACATACATATGTGTAACACTAAGAGTGAAACCTACTGTAAACTGTGAATTTTGGATTATAATGATATGTTAGTTCATCAACTGTAACAATTTTACCACTCTGCTAGAAGATATTATTAATAGTAATTAAGGAAACTATGTATGTGGCTCAGACAGTAAAGAAGCCTGGAAATCAGGAGACCTGGGTTTGATCCCTAGGTCAGGAAGAGCCCCTGGAGAGTGGAATGTCTACCCACCCCAGAATTCTTTCCTGGAGAATCCCAAGAACAGAGAAGCCTGGCAGGCTGCAGTCCATGGGGTTGCAAAGAGTTGGATATGCCTGAATGATTAATACACTCACACACACATATTTGTAGGGACAGGGGTATATAAAAAAAATTCCATGCTTTTCCCTCAATTTTGCTGTGACCTAATACTAATCTAAAAAGTATAGTTTGTTTAGATAAATGAACAAATCATTTTTAGAGAGGGAATTTTCCATGCTACCAATTAAGATCAGTTCAGTTCAGTTCAGTTCATTTCAGTCGCTCAGTCGTGTCCCACTCTTTGTGACCCCATGAACTNAATGAAGCAGATGTTTTTCTGAAATTCCCTTGCTTTCTCTATAGCTATATCTTATAATCATAAAGAATCTATACCCCTTTCTCTTGAACCAGAGATCTGGTTTTCCAAATAACTTCTCACTTTAAAGTTTGTATGTATAATACTAGATCATATATATAGCAGCCTATTCACCACATCAAATCTGGCATGTCTTCTCATATGTCTGCTATTATCCTAGATTTTACAAGCTTTCCTTAACTATAGTACTGACTAAAATGAGTTAAGTGTATCATATGAATGAGAATAAACTTTGGTATATTTGAATAAAGAATAAACAGCTCCTTCTTAATTTTCCAAGTGTATGTGGCAATGCTCAGTAACTGGGGCAATTAATCCTCAAGATCCATCTTGTTATATTCTTCCATTCTGGCAGTTTCCTGTCCAAAAATCTACTTTAGGAGATTGGAGGGTCTTTTTTTACTCCCATTGCTTGAAGAATTCTGACTTTTATGTCATGGGTTCTCTTTCTCTACTCTCCTTTGAGATCTCAAAGTGGAACTTTGGCTCCTCAGTCCTCACTATAAACAAGTCACTTTAGAGTGGGGACAGTCTAGTCACCTCATTTGATGTTTTTTGTTTTTCTATTAGAAACCCAGAACAGTGATTTCTGTAGCTCAAAAAAGTATTTCGGCTTTTATTTGCAAGATTTCTTTCTACACATTTTAAAATTATGTCAGGGGAGTATCTGGAAAGAAAATCTTAAAGTATGCAGTTGATTCTCATTGATTACAGTACTAATATTCTATGATGTTGCTGTGAACTTTGGTCACACTTCAACAAATGCTGGACTATTACTCACAGTGAAGCACAGGATCAGCTTCTTGAGAACTTCTAGTCACTACATTTTTGTCAACTGAAATACCTTTTGCAATATAGAATCCTTTGGCCAAATTCAAAACACATTAGTCTCATCAGTATTTAAAATCTGTTCTTCAGCATAACTTTTATCTCATAATAATGCATAGCAATATTTTAAAAATTCTCCCAAGCCCTGATCTGCAGAACTTCCCTCATCTGTACATTTAACATTTCCCATACCATTTCATGTTTTGAAATGGGGCTTCNCATAACTTTTATCTCATAATAATGCATAGCAATATTTTAAAAATTCTCCCAAGCCCTGATCTGCAGAACTTCCCTCATCTGTACATTTAACATTTCCCATACCATTTCATGTTTTGAAATGGGGCTTCCTTGGTAGCTCAGCTGCAAAAGAATTCGCCTGCAATGCAGGAAACCCCAGTTTGATTCCTGAGTTGATTCCTGGGTTGGGGAATCTGATGGAGAAGCAATAGGGTACCCACTCCAGTATTCTTGGGCTTCACTGGTAGCTCAGCTGGTAAAGAATCTACCTGCAATGCAGGAGACCTGAGTTCAATCCCTGGATTGGGAAGATTCCCCTGGAGAAGGAAATTGAGAAGATGTCCTGGAGAAGGGAGCAGCTTACCCACTCCAGTATTTTGGCCTGGAGAATTCCATGGACTGGGTCACAGAGTCAGACACAACTGAGCAACTTTTCACATTCTTCCCTTTTTGAAATATGGGATACAGTCAGAACTAGCCAAGAAGAGTTTAACATTTTCCTTTTCTTGGGTAACATAATTAAATTTATTTGTCTTTCAGCTTCACAGCAACATTATCTATTGTAGTGTTTTTTTTTGTTTTTTTTTTAAGTCAGTCTCCCTTTTCTGGTTGTATGGCATTGCTGATGCATTAACATTGAACTCACAGCCAACAGTACTATAACTCATGTCTGAATGAAGCTTATCTAATACACATATTTTCTGCAGAAGGCATACCACAGCCTTCTTGCACTCAGGAATACTAGACTATACTTCAGCAGTACACTTCTGGGAATTTTAAGCAGTGTACTCACCAACAAAGCACACTTTTTTCTTTTAGTTTGTATGTTAATTGCTCATTTGTGTCTGACTCTTCGTGACCCCATGGACTGTAGCCCACCAGGCTCCTCCAATACTGGAGTGGACTGCGATTTACTTCTCCATTTTTTATAATTGGCAATAAATAGATCAAGGAAAGGGTACTGTTACAGAGAGCTAGAATAAGAAGGCAGAGCATCATCTCCTTCAAGCTGAACTGGAAATGAATGAGTTGAGTGACAAGTTTTTCTCCATTCTGAGCATGTTTGCTAGTAACACAAAGTACCTGTAAGTATTGCTTTTAGGGTTGCAAGTACATTTTAGTGAGCAGGCTAATTTAAAAATACAGAATCTATGAATAATGAAGATTAACTGTATTATGTTGTTCCCTGCACCTGAATTCTGGGGTATTTTATGAGATTAAATATATTTTGTAAGTCTCGGGAGACATAAATTCTTTTTCCTGTTGTTTTGTGACTTTTTTTGTAAATTCTTTTTTCAAAGTGATACTTAGAAAATCTCAGATGGCTAAATATGATGAAATATCTAATTTGGAATAATTGTGATTTTTGTTTTATTATAGTTTGTTTATTTGATGAATATAAATAACATACTTAGACATCCACAGAATAATGCTGTAAATTATGGGTTATTTTTATCCCTTTATGATGTATGATAGAAAGTATTTTTCAAATAATCAGTGTTTGAATTTCAGAACTACTAAGAAATGGTAAGCAATGTTCTCCCAATGTCCTAAGCAAAACTCCTGGGAAAGAATGCTCTTAGTATAAAAATATTCACATCTTTTCAGAACAGTCACCATTCTGAAGCCCATTTTCCCAGTAAACATATCTTTAATGTATTGGTAAAATTATTTACATTAAAATATACTAAAAAGGGAAAAAAAAGAACATGGTAAATGAAATTTAGTCTTATGGGAAAGCAAATCCTGTAGACAGATAATCTTTAATATTTCTCCAAATTATTTAAAGAATTGTTTTTTATAAAGATCTTCCTGGGTGAAGTTGCCATTGGATATTTCAAATCAGCATTTTCCAAGTTTAGTGCTTTTGACATGGTCAGGATCCTTCTTATTGGAATTCCGTAGTCAAAAAAAAAAAAAAAATGTAGGCAGCTCTGCACATGATTCTCTCTTGAATATGTAAAACAAATCTTAAATATTCCAAAATGTCTTGCATTCAACTGATCTTGCTCTGCTGAAGCCAGTGTTTCCCAAGTTTATTTGAGCAAAAATACATATTGATGGAAGTGTAGGTGATATTTGAAGTTACAGATTGTGGAATCAGACTGTCTGTATTTGAATCCTAGTCTGACTGCTCACTAACACTGTGAAGATGGACAAACTGTTGAGCTTCTCTTAAGATAATTTCTTCATTTATAAAATTAAATAAGAGCAATACTGATCTAGAGTTTTGTGAGCATTGAGTAAGAACAGTTTTTGCTGTTTAGTCGCTAAATCTTAACTGACTATTTTGCTGCCCCATAGACAGGCTCCTCTGTCCATGGGATTACCCAGGCAAGAATACTGGAGTGGGTAGCCATTCATTTCCTTCACCATGGGATCTTCTCAATAGGGATACTGAACTCTGGTCTCCTGCATTGAAGGAAGATTCTTTACCTTCTGACCCACAAACCATTAGGTATTAGAAAGAAGAAAATGGCCTCCATAGAAGACAGTGGGAAATATCATAAAAAAGATATTCAAGACTTTTAATACTTTCCTTTTTACTTAAATTTATTTCAAAATTGAATTACGTACAATTAGTCTTGGGCCTTGGATATCAGTTTCTTTTTTGGATGAAGAAATTACACCTTAGAAAGACTGAATGACTTGCCCAAGGTCACACAACCCTTTTCTGGTACAATTAAGTTAAGAAATCAGGTCTCCTAACTGCTAATTGAATAGTGTTTTCTTTGCACTTGGCTGTCTTTCATATACTCAGATATTCATGTATTGATTCTCTTTCAGTCTAAGGAAAAAGACACTATGCAAGGGAAAGGTATTAGGAAATCAATTTCCTATTACATAAGTCATTAATGCTATGAAATATCATGCCTTTTCATCACCATTGCTTATCATTGAAACACTTCAAGGTTATGGTCGACTATGACATAAAGATTATTTTCTACCCCAATACTAGACCAACAAGCTTCATATTCTGCCAGTTTGTACTTCTCATAATATACTATTTATTAACTATTTTAAATTTATTTTGTTAACATGATATTATTTTTCTTCTTAAACATGATCATTGTTAATTTAAAATTTATAAGAGCACGTCACCCATTTTCAGCATCTATATTTTATAACATATTCAGCTTTATTATATGTCTAAATAATATGCTATATGATACAGAAAATCACTACATTATTTCAAGTTAATAGTCAGTTCAGTTCGGTTCAGTCACTCAGTCGTGTCCAACTCTTCATGACCCCATGAATCGCAGCACACCAGACCTCCCTGTCCATCACCAACTCCCGGAGTTCACTCAGACACGTCCATTGAGTCAGTGATGCCATCTAGCCATTTCATTCTCTGTTGTCCCCTTCTCCTCCTGCCCCCAATCCCTCCCAGCATCAAAGTCTTTTCCAGTGAGTCAACTTTTCACATAAGGTGGAAAAGTATTGGAGTTTCAGCTTTAGCATCATTCCTTCCAAAGAACACCCAGGATGATCTCCTTTAGAATGGACTCGTAGCCTTGACTAGACAGACCTTAGTCGGCAAAGTAATGTCTCTGCTTTTGAATATGCTATCCAGGTTGGTCATGACTTTCCTTCCAAGGAATAAGCGTCTTTCAATTTCATGGCTGCAGTCACCATCTGCAGTGATTTTGGAGCCCCACAAAATAAAGTCTGATACTGTTTCCACTGTTTCTCCATCTATTTCACATGAGGTGATGGGACCGGATGCTATGATCTTCATTTTCTGAATGTTGCCAACTTTTTCACTCTCCACTTTTACTTTCATCAAGAGGCTTTTTAATTCCTCTTCACTTTCTGCCATCAGGGTGGTATCATCTACATATATGAGGTTATTGATATTTCTCCTGGCAATGTTGATTCCAGCTTGCGCTTCTTCAAGCATAGCATTTCTCATGATGTACTTTGCATATAAGTTAAAGAAGCAGGGTGACAATATACGGCCTTGACGTACTCCTTTTCCTATTTGGAACCAGTCTGTTGTTCCATGTCCAGTTCTAACATTTGCTTCCTGACCTGCGTATAGGTTTCTCAAGAGGCAGGTTAGGTGGTCTGGTATTCCCATCTCTTTCAGAATTTTCCACAGTTTATTGCCTGGAAANGGTAAATATTTGGAAACCTATTCAATATTATACAATAGGAAATAAACTGATATTTATTTATATTTACAATGTGATATATGTTTATTAAAATAAGTTTTAAACAGTTATTACCAGAAGATAAAAAAAATCATAATGTAATGGTGTCTCTACATTATGAAGTATGCTGTATTTCTGACATGTATGGGTATGGATGTGGGAATGTGTGGACAAAGAGACTGTCACGGTATATGTAGGGAAGAAATGGCTTATGAGAAATATATCATATTTTAATCAGGGTTATTTGGTTTCTGGAATTTTGAACAGTGATTTTTTTTCTCTCATGTTTTTGCATTTTCTAAATTATTTTTAATCAGAAGATNTGTCACGGTATATGTAGGGAAGAAATGGCTTATGAGAAATATATCATATTTTAATCAGGGTTATTTGGTTTCTGGAATTTTGAACAGTGATTTTTTTTCTCTCATGTTTTTGCATTTTCTAAATTATTTTTAATCAGAAGATATTCAAAACCCTTAAATTAGCTACTGTCATATATCTGCTGTAAAGTTCAATTGTTTAAAATAGGCTTACCAAGACTTAGGCATGAATGAATTTAAAAATGCATTGATTGAGAAAAATGGTAAATATCATTAATAAATAATTTTAAAGATCATAAATGATATTACAATTTGTATCTATCTAATTGGAGTATTAAGGCTCTTCCTATTACACAATGTATCGGGGGGAAAGCACATTCATACTACTACTGAGAGTATTAATGGGTGACACAATTTAGGCGGGTAGGCAGCAATGAACACCTAAACATGTATATTTCTTTATTTAGAAATTTATATTGTTTCTTATCAAAAGTTAGAAATTTATATTTTTCTAATCAAAGACAAATACACAGAGAAAAATAAGCATGAATAATCTCTGTGATTTTTTTTTCTAATAGCCAAGTATATATATATATATATATATTATAGTAACAGTGCAGTGTTTGGAGGGTGTAAAAATAAATGTAAAATTGGTTATAAGTAAGTATGTAGAAAAATATTCTAAGACATTTTAATTAAAAACATCTGTTTCAAAATAATACGTAATTTTTAAAATATAATATCCAGATTAAGCAGGGAAATATCCTTCATTTCAATTATTTATAAAATACAGTTACCTACATCTTGTGTTTGCATAGCAAATTTAGGAAATAATTCACTACAAATTTTTGATGATGGCTGTGCTGTTTGAGCTTCATGAATTTTTACTTTCCACTGTTTGTCCCATGGTTTAAACTTCTTTCATAATAGTATTAATATATTTAATAGTATTAAAAAAAGTCTGCTGCTTGCTGCCATTAAATTCACTGCCATTAAGGAGCTGATTTAATTTTCTTAATTAGTATGCTGAATCTGATATTGTTTGAGACTGAAAAATTATAAATGCTATCTTTTTTTTTTAATGCTATCTTTTTAAAAAAGGGAATAAACATTTTCACTTTCAGAATAATGACCTGCTTTGGTGGCTCAGAGGTTAAAGCGTCTGCCTGCAATGTGGGAGACCTGGGTTCGATCCTAGGGTCGGGAAGATCCCCTGGAGAAGGAAATGGCAACCCACTCCAGTACGCTTGCCTGGAGAATCCCATGGACAAGGAGCTTTGTGGGCTACAGTCCACCGCGTCGCAAAGAGTCGGACGCGACTGAACTGAACTGAACTGAACTTGTTCAGTCATACTTTATTGCTGTTAAGTCAAATCTCACTAGGTCCTCCTATGTTATCCGGCTATTGTATAGAATAGTAAACATTTTATTGCATTTAATTATTTTAGCTCATTAATAATTTAAATTTTTAGTTTTTTTTTCAAAATTGTAATTTTTATCCATCAAGAGTTATTCTTAATTAGATCTTTTAAAAACCTAAAAAATTAAAAATAAAACACTCACTCTGGAAGCAATCGAGATGTCCAAAAGTAATTAATTTTTCAACTATAAAAAAAGAGGTGGAAGTACTTCATGATAGTTAATTCTATAGAAAATAAGTCCTGATATCAGTACCCAAAGACTGAATATGCAAATCCTTAAAATTCAATTGAAGGTCATGAAGTTATTGCTGGTAATATTACATTTTGTATCAGTTAAAGCAAGCAAATAAGTCCTGATATTAGTACCCAAAGACTAAATATATAAATCCTTAAATTTCCATTGAGGATCATGAAGTAATTTCTAGTAATAATAAATTTTGTTTTATCAGTTAAAACTTTGAACTCAGATAATAGAGGCTATATCAAATAAATACATAGTGACTTTTAAAAGGACACATACCTATTGTTTTCCACCACCATTAATTTCAAAACAGAAAATAAATAACCTAAAGTAACTCATTGTACATAAATATATTTTACAATTTTTGTTCCAAAGAGTCATTTTATAGACAATATGATCATTCCTAAATATAAGCAAGTGGATATAGATGCACTTATATACATTAGAAAATACTACACGCACACACACAACACACACACACAATTGATTAAATTCTTAATTCTTCACTTGTTTCAAAAAATAAATACCCATAAACTAGTGATTATTTCTCCAAATTGAGATTTTCCTGTTCAATATCTTTTTTATCATTCAACCTTTGCCAAACTTGTTTTACACATGAAAGTTTACATTGCAGATAAAAGATACAATAGGGTGACTGCATTCAGTTATTAAATTCAAGCTTTCCAATTCACCTAATTTTTTATCACCATCATTTTGGTACTAAGCTCTCTTATTGTGAAATGAGATTTGTTCTCCACAATTTGAAACCCTACTATCCAAGTTCACAAATTAACATAAAATTTATGTTAGATGTGAGCATTTTGGAATTAGTGATAAAACTAGTAACAATCATTTGCTATTTTTGAGGCAATTATTAAGACAACAGTGACATATTTTATTGACATGAGACCACGTCTAACAAAGACCCTAATCTGCGATCCATGATAGATCTTGATTGAATCACAGACTTAAAAAGCCAGGAAATTGTGTGTGGTTGTCTGTGTGTGTTTGTGTATGTTTTCATTAAAAATTGTGGGGAAACTCCTTCCACGAAGACTTCAGTAACTGGTTACACAATCACAAATCACCCAGAATTGGTTTTCTTCTTTACTGAAAACTAAAACAATGATTGCTAGGCTCCACCCCAAAACTGCTTGTTTTACGGTATTCATCTATATTAGTATTGATTTTAGAATAATATTCCATTCAATATATGTTGCTTAGATTTTCATATATTATTGATCAAGATATCATAATATATGATACTGTTTAATCCTATATAAGAGAATTATGAGGAAAAAAGAGTTAGTATATTAACAGGGCAAGAGAAACTCTAAAATGAGAAATAGTTGTGATCTCAGAGTTGTATTTTTATTCTTCAACTCCACTTTACTAACTGAAATATTGATTAGAGAATAATAAAGTTAGACCTCAGTGCCTCATCCATCTTCTTGTGTTAAGAGAGCAGCACTAGCAAAAAGTTTTCTATTAAATATAGGTGTCATTTTTATTCCTTATGCACTTCTTTCTATTCTGTACAGTTTTCTGGGGTGGTGCGAAAGTAAACACACAAGAGATTTCACAAGAACTGTATTACTTCAAGGTGATATGTGCAATTTGATCCTCCCTGCTATCTTTTTTTTTCTTTCAAAATAAATCAGTTCTTTTATTTTGTGTTGTTTATTCATATAACAGGCTCCTAATCTGTCATTGTGACTGTCCAAAGTGTAAATACCTTAATTAGTATGAAAAGCATTTAACTGGAACATCAACCAATGAAGAAGCTACATACCACATGTGGCAGAAATACAAGTAGAAATTTGATTAAAGACTAGCCAGGACACCTATGACAAAAATAATGAGGTACACTTTTGTGAATTATAAGGCATACAATATATGTGTTCTTAATTTCTAAGTGCATTGAGAAAGAGATTGGGATGTTGTTTTATTGTTAGTTATCGATGATAAGGGGTGGGAGGTGGGAGGGGGCTTCGGCAATGGAAGATTGCGTATACCTGTGGCTGATTCATGTCAATGTATGGCAAAACCAATACAGTATTGTAATGTAGAATAAAGTATTAAAAAAATAAAGTAAAAAATAAATTAAAAAAA
>SJYW01007662.1:259903-298128 GCA_006410735.1 Raphicerus campestris
AATTGGTTATAAGTAAGTATGTAGAAAAATATTCTAAGACATTTTAATTAAAAACATCTGTTTCAAAATAATACGTAATTTTTAAAATATAATATCCAGATTAAGTAGGGAAATATCCTTCATTTCAATTATTTATAAAATACAGTTACCTACATCTTGTGTTTGCATAGCAAATTTAGGAAATAATTCACTACAAATTTTTGATGATGGCTGTGCTGTTTGAGCTTCATGAATTTTTACTTTCCACTGTTTGTCCCATGGTTTAAACTTCTTTCATAATAGTATTAATATATTTAATAGTATTAAAAAAAGTCTGCTGCTTGCTGCCATTAAATTCACTGCCATTAAGGAGCTGATTTAATTTTCTTAATTAGTATGCTGAATCTGATATTGTTTGAGACTGAAAAATTATAAATGCTATCTTTTTTTTTTAATGCTATCTTTTTAAAAAAGGGAATAAACATTTTCACTTTCAGAATAATGACCTGCTTTGGTGGCTCAGAGGTTAAAGCGTCTGCCTGCAATGTGGGAGACCTGGGTTCGATCCTAGGGTCGGGAAGATCCCCTGGAGAAGGAAATGGCAACCCACTCCAGTACGCTTGCCTGGAGAATCCCATGGACAAGGAGCTTTGTGGGCTACAGTCCACCGCGTCGCAAAGAGTCGGACGCGACTGAACTGAACTGAACTGAACTTGTTCAGTCATACTTTATTGCTGTTAAGTCAAATCTCACTAGGTCCTCCTATGTTATCCGGCTATTGTATAGAATAGTAAACATTTTATTGCATTTAATTATTTTAGCTCATTAATAATTTAAATTTTTAGTTTTTTTTTCAAAATTGTAATTTTTATCCATCAAGAGTTATTCTTAATTAGATCTTTTAAAAACCTAAAAAATTAAAAATAAAACACTCACTCTGGAAGCAATCGAGATGTCCAAAAGTAATTAATTTTTCAACTATAAAAAAAGAGGTGGAAGTACTTCATGATAGTTAATTCTATAGAAAATAAGTCCTGATATCAGTACCCAAAGACTGAATATGCAAATCCTTAAAATTCAATTGAAGGTCATGAAGTTATTGCTGGTAATATTACATTTTGTATCAGTTAAAGCAAGCAAATAAGTCCTGATATTAGTACCCAAAGACTAAATATATAAATCCTTAAATTTCCATTGAGGATCATGAAGTAATTTCTAGTAATAATAAATTTTGTTTTATCAGTTAAAACTTTGAACTCAGATAATAGAGGCTATATCAAATAAATACATAGTGACTTTTAAAAGGACACATACCTATTGTTTTCCACCACCATTAATTTCAAAACAGAAAATAAATAACCTAAAGTAACTCATTGTACATAAATATATTTTACAATTTTTGTTCCAAAGAGTCATTTTATAGACAATATGATCATTCCTAAATATAAGCAAGTGGATATAGATGCACTTATATACATTAGAAAATACTACACGCACACACACAACACACACACACAATTGATTAAATTCTTAATTCTTCACTTGTTTCAAAAAATAAATACCCATAAACTAGTGATTGTTTCTCCAAATTGAGATTTTCCTGTTCAATATCTTTTTTATCATTCAACCTTTGCCAAACTTGTTTTACACATGAAAGTTTACATTGCAGATAAAAGATACAATAGGGTGACTGCATTCAGTTATTAAATTCAAGCTTTCCAATTCACCTAATTTTTTATCACCATCATTTTGGTACTAAGCTCTCTTATTGTGAAATGAGATTTGTTCTCCACAATTTGAAACCCTACTATCCAAGTTCACAAATTAACATAAAATTTATGTTAGATGTGAGCATTTTGGAATTAGTGATAAAACTAGTAACAATCATTTGCTATTTTTGAGGCAATTATTAAGACAACAGTGACATATTTTATTGACATGAGACCACGTCTAACAAAGACCCTAATCTGCGATCCATGATAGATCTTGATTGAATCACAGACTTAAAAAGCCAGGAAATTGTGTGTGGTTGTCTGTGTGTGTTTGTGTATGTTTTCATTAAAAATTGTGGGGAAACTCCTTCCACGAAGACTTCAGTAACTGGTTACACAATCACAAATCACCCAGAATTGGTTTTCTTCTTTACTGAAAACTAAAACAATGATTGCTAGGCTCCACCCCAAAACTGCTTGTTTTACGGTATTCATCTATATTAGTATTGATTTTAGAATAATATTCAATTCAATATATGTTGCTTAGATTTTCATATATTATTGATCAAGATATCATAATATATGATACTGTTTAATCCTATATAAGAGAATTATGAGGAAAAAAGAGTTAGTATATTAACAGGGCAAGAGAAACTCTAAAATGAGAAATAGTTGTGATCTCAGAGTTGTATTTTTATTCTTCAACTCCACTTTACTAACTGAAATATTGATTAGAGAATAATAAAGTTAGACCTCAGTGCCTCATCCATCTTCTTGTGTTAAGAGAGCAGCACTAGCAAAAAGTTTTCTATTAAATATAGGTGTCATTTTTATTCCTTATGCACTTCTTTCTATTCTGTACAGTTTTCTGGGGTGGTGCGAAAGTAAACACACAAGAGATTTCACAAGAACTGTATTACTTCAAGGTGATATGTGCAATTTGATCCTCCCTGCTATCTTTTTTTTTTCTTTCAAAATAAATCAGTTCTTTTATTTTGTGTTGTTTATTCATATAACAGGCTCCTAATCTGTCATTGTGACTGTCCAAAGTGTAAATACCTTAATTAGTATGAAAAGCATTTAACTGGAACATCAACCAATGAAGAAGCTACATACCACATGTGGCAGAAATACAAGTAGAAATTTGATTAAAGACTAGCCAGGACACCTATGACAAAAATAATGAGGTACACTTTTGTGAATTATAAGGCATACAATATATGTGTTCTTAATTTCTAAGTGCATTGAGAAAGAGATTGGGATGTTGTTTTATTGTTAGTTATCGATGATAAGGGGTGGGAGGTGGGAGGGGGCTTCGGCAATGGAAGATTGCGTATACCTGTGGCTGATTCATGTCAATGTATGGCAAAACCAATACAGTATTGTAATGTAGAATAAAGTATTAAAAAAATAAAGTAAAAAATAAATTAAAAAAATAATAACTTTATTGAATTATACTTGGAGAGTGAAATTTGCATGAAAGGCCTATTTTAAATTTTTGTTTGCTTGAAAATCCTTTGTGACCTATTCCACACAGCACTAAGAGAATATACTTCCTCTATTTTTCAAGACTAGGATCAATATATCAATGCATTCAGACACAGACATAAAATCAAAATTTAAAAGTTTTCTGTTCAACTCATATTGCCTCAGTACAGTTGCAAGTCTTTATCTAACAAATCATTTTATGTGATTTTTTGTGGTACTGTTCTGTTACTTTACTCACTTTCAACTGCTTTATCAGTCTCTGAGACAAATGCTTGAAAATTCTCCCACTATGACTGTAGATTTGCCAATTTATCTTTTTAATTATTAGCATTATTTAAAAATATCTCTGGTAGTAATTTTACTAGTATCCTAGTATATTGTTCTTTTTGCTGTTAAAAATATTTTTTTTTATTTCTATAATAAAAATATTTATGCAAATATTTTTAAAAGAAGGATTAGCTTACATTAACTTACCTTTTACTGGGGTAAACAGATAAAATTAAAACTGATTACTTTGTAGTATTGTGTACTGAAATAAGATATAAGGAAAAATAAAGCTAGATAAAGAAATAGTGTGTGTTGCAAGCCACTTTGAGGCCATATTTTGGAATATAATCCTGAGAGTGCTTGATAGATCAAATTATGTCAGTTACTGGCAAATAGTGTTCCAGTAACCACAAAGATTTGGGGAAGGTAGGCTTAAAGGAAAGTTTCAGTAGTGGAAAGGCTACATGGCTTAACTAGACTGAGCCATGGGAAATGTGGAATAAAATGGTGTGAGAAGAGGTAAGCCATGCAGAGGATTTGATATGAGCTTTAATCCATTTGGTTCTAAAAGGTACTTGAGTCTGTTAAATCTGCTGAAGCATATTTCTATTACTATTTACTAGACATTTTTTCTTCCATCTATTATTTTGATATAGTGTAGGTAATTTTGTTTCATGTATATCTTTTAAAGAGCACCTTGCTACTTGTCAGTCTATTTTAACTGAGTTATATGTTACATACTACACTGAAAGTTTAAGATGTACAACATTGATTTTATTTATATTGCAGTATGATTACCATAGTGGTTTTAGCTAATACTTGTATTGATTCATATAATTGTCATATTTTTTTTGCCTTTGGAACAATTTAAACCTAATCTATTAGGAAGTTTAATGCTGATAATACATGTTGGTTGCCTGTAATCACTGTACTGTTTATTAAGTCTCCAGGACTTAGTAATCTACTGGTTACAAGTATGTACCCTTAACATCTCTCTCATTCCCCCCATGGCCTAACTCCTGCTAACCACCATTTTACTCTCTTCCTTTACATTTTCGGGTCTTTTAGATTTCACATATAAAAGATATTATAGAGTATTTGTCTTACACTGTCTGATTTACTTCTCACTTAGCATAATGTCCTCAAGGTCTATCTATGTTGCAAATGGCAGAATTTCTTTTTTTCTTATGGCCAAATAGTATTCCATTATATAAATATACCACACTCCCATGTTTATTATTCCATGTGGCATTATTCAAAATAGCCAACATATGGAAACAACCTAAGTGACCATCTATGGATATTGTTTTATCTAGATTGTGATTGTTTATATTTTTATGAGACAAAATAGAATGGTCATCAACAAAATGTTCTTTGGGTTCAGTTTTGTGACCTTGGACAAATTCAATTAAATTTTCTAGGCTATGATTTCCTTTTTAGAAATAAGAATAACTATAATACTTATATGATGGATTTGCTTGGAGAAGTAAAATATTTAATATATGTAAAACCATTAGAATAGTGACTAGTTTGTATAAAATAGCATTAGCTTTTATTATTAAATGAATTTATTCATTTATATTTACTATAGTGCTTTTATACATTCATATTTGCATATATGCTTATACTTATGCANCCTAAGATATGTGCTGGTGGGTAAACCATGGGTAAGAATGGTCAACTATTATACACTAAAATATTAAAGTTTTTTTTTTTTCAATAAAATCTGCTTGAAAATACTTGAATAGAAAATAAATTCAACTTTCTTTCAACCTTTGTCGCGTCTGTAACTGAAAGTTTACAAGGTGAAAAGGAGAGATTACCTAAGAAGTTATAAATTTTCATATGTGTTTAAATCAGTTAAAAACAAAGTCAAGTTATAATACACAAGAGTAGTTTCTATATTCTTTCTTTGGCTTAAAGTCTATCATGAGGGACAGTATTTTGAATCTGTATTATTAGCAGTTCCTAGCCTAGAGCTATGGAATTAAGTATAAATATAACATATATGTGTATATGTTCTGGTCAATGAATTTCACATATTTCTTTTTTAAAAAAATTTATTTACTTAGTTTTGGCTGTGCTGGGTCTTCGTTGCTGCAGGGGCTTTTTTCTAATTGTAGCAAGTGGGACTACCCTATAAATGTGGTGCACAAGCATCTTATCTCAGTGGCTTCTCCTGCTGCACAGCACAGGCGCAGTAGTTGTGGCACGGGGGGCTTAGCTGCTGCGCAGCATGTGGAATCTTCCAGGATCAGGGATCAAGCCAGGGTCCTTTGCATTGGCAGACAGACACTTTACCACTGAGCCACAAGGGAAGCCCTCACGTTTTGATTTCTATACAGTGTATAAGTCAGGGACTATATAATAACCCACAGATATAAAAAATGAGAAAATTGAAACCCAAAGAAGAAAAGTGTGATTTTTCTAAGTTTATATCAGTATTAGTTGCAAACATGATCCAGCACAAGCCTTCTGGTTTCCACTTGTAATTTCACAACTTCACACAAGCTCACCAGGTATAATTACGAGTGAATTGCAGATTTCTCACTTTGTTCTCATCTCACACAGCATAAGATCCATTGTTTTTACCAAGACTGAGCAAGATGGCAGCATTATCAATATGTATAGGACTCTAGGCATAATGCTCTGGATATCCTTGGATTGGAACAATTTTTGGTGGAAAACAAGTTGATCAACTCAAACATTTGGCTGATATGACAATTGGTACATCTCAGGGAATAGCTTGGGGCTTCCCATGTAACACTAGTGGTAAAGAATCTACCTCCCATGCAGGAGACATAAGAGATGAGGATTCCATCCCTGGGTTGGAAAGATCCCCTGGAGGAAGAAATGGCAACCCACTCCAGTATTGCTGCCTGGAGAATCCCTTGGACAGAGGAGCCTAGCAGGCTACAGTCCATAGAGTGGCAGAGTCGGACATGACTGAAGTGATTTAACACACACGCAGGAAAAGAATAGCTTATTCTTACATAATTTAGTTTCATTCAAAGTTTCCCCTCAATATAAAACATCTAATCATTACATACTTGCATTTGTTTAAAATAGATAAAATTGTGGAAGTATCCATAAATATTTACAGTGTCATATTATGTTTATTATCAATTACAATTTAGGCCTAAGCTTGCTATAAATTAAAGTATTTTCAACAAAATTGTATATAGCTCTATCATTTAAATAATTTCACTAGGTACTGTGAATGTTATATTGTATTGTTATGTGAGCATCAAAACATCTTTTTCCCCCTCATGAAATAAATTTATATCCATAAAGAAGCTCTCCCTTTATTAATAAACAAGGCATGCATTCAATGAGTCTGTTTCTGTGGGAAAAAGAAAACAATTATTTCCATCACAATAATACTTTCTAGCAGTTCTTGTGATTGAGGTTGAAGAGAGGGGACACTCAGTGCCTTTTAAAAGGAATGGCAGAGGGCACATTTTCTAATGAAAAGCAGACAAATATCTTTCTCTCAAATAAAAAGAAGCATGTTATAAAGAAAAATTCCTTTTTTAGAAACCACAGGAACATTCTCATTTTTTCACTTGAAATAGCTCTCCAATTTTTTCATTGAATTTCCATAGTTCTTTGAAAGAAAAGAAATGGCTTTAAATTATCACTTATTTTATTTTTATATGAACCTTTTCCGTTTTATTGAAGAGTGAGTTTAACCTTCAGACATTTCAATAATTTATCTGTTTTATGATCAACTGCTTCCAGACATTCTTAAGATTTATCCCAAGTGCTTGTGGTCAGTCAGCAAGGCAGCACATATTTATGGAGTATCAGGTGCACAGATAAATCTAATGTAAGCACAAGTTCCATACAGTATTTAAGTTTTAGGAATTACATTTAAAAATATTTACTATGACTTTATATTCTCTTGCCCTTCATTTCTTAGGAAAATAGCAATGTTATTAGAAATGCATATAACTTCTTATTCCGTGAAATTGGTTACAATTATGATGTGAGTAAAAACATCTTTCTTGAAACACTGTTATCTTGGCTGTTTAATATTAACAGCATTCCTGGTGGAATTTACAATTAAATTGTTATTTGGTGAACATGCATAAGAGACTCAGATGAATAGGTTTATAACTAATTATAAACTAGCTGCTCATGAATGCCTATTAACCAATTTCAACTCTTTTTTCAAATTACTATTAACTTACCAATAAAAACCTACAAAAGTTTTAAATTCAGTAAAAATTTTAATAAAAGTAGGTAAAAATATTTCCTTTTAGCCTTTATATTTTGGAAAACCATATTTTTGTTTTGAAAAAAGAAACCTCATCAAGGTCATTACCCTATTCATTCATTAAGGGAAACAGGAAGAGTCAGAGACATATACTCACAGATTCCTCCAGCCTTGTTAGTGAGTGAGGGATATGCATGTCATAAACCCAGTTGGGCTACATCAGCAACACTACATTAAGCAGCATATACAATTTACACATTTATGGACTGATATGCTTAGCTTTTATGAAGACTCATTTTTCTATTGCCTGAAAAGAAATGATACTAATAGTGTGTGCAATTAAGAGCTCCCAAGAATAATGGAAAAATTGGTGACCTGTAACCACATTTAGTACTATGTGCTGCCTTGAAAGCATAATGAATTCCTCCCTATTGTCTCCACAGAGCATCAATACAGATAAATAATATATAAAACTGCTGGAATAACACAGGAGATGATGAAGGGATGGTAATCAAGGTGGTCTCTAAAGATGCAGACTTACTTTCTTGTACATCTCCTGTCCCCCAGCTTACTGAAGAATACTCTTGATAATTCAATTCTAAAAGCATTTACTAATAATCTTCTCAGATAGGTGCTATACAAATAAGTAGGGGTCCTTTATTTCTAGGAATAATAAAGGCACACTGAGAAAGAGAAACAATAGCTCTATAGAAAATAAGAGNAGCCAGGGTCCTTTGCATTGGCAGACAGACACTTTACCACTGAGCCACAAGGGAAGCCCTCACGTTTTGATTTCTATACAGTGTATAAGTCAGGGACTATATAATAACCCACAGATATAAAAAATGAGAAAATTGAAACCCAAAGAAGAAAAGTGTGATTTTTCTAAGTTTATATCAGTATTAGTTGCAAACATGATCCAGCACAAGCCTTCTGGTTTCCACTTGTAATTTCACAACTTCACACAAGCTCACCAGGTATAATTACGAGTGAATTGCAGATTTCTCACTTTGTTCTCATCTCACACAGCATAAGATCCATTGTTTTTACCAAGACTGAGCAAGATGGCAGCATTATCAATATGTATAGGACTCTAGGCATAATGCTCTGGATATCCTTGGATTGGAACAATTTTTGGTGGAAAACAAGTTGATCAACTCAAACATTTGGCTGATATGACAATTGGTACATCTCAGGGAATAGCTTGGGGCTTCCCATGTAACACTAGTGGTAAAGAATCTACCTCCCATGCAGGAGACATAAGAGATGAGGATTCCATCCCTGGGTTGGAAAGATCCCCTGGAGGAAGAAATGGCAACCCACTCCAGTATTGCTGCCTGGAGAATCCCTTGGACAGAGGAGCCTAGCAGGCTACAGTCCATAGAGTGGCAGAGTTGGACATGACTGAAGTGATTTAACACACACGCAGGAAAAGAATAGCTTATTCTTACATAATTTAGTTTCATTCAAAGTTTCCCTTCAATATAAAACATCTAATCATTACATACTTGCATTTGTTTAAAATAGATAAAATTGTGGAAGTATCCATAAATATTTACAGTGTCATATTATGTTTATTATCAATTACAATTTAGGCCTAAGCTTGCTATAAATTAAAGTATTTTCAACAAAATTGTATATAGCTCTATCATTTAAATAATTTCACTAGGTACTGTGAATGTTATATTGTATTGTTATGTGAGCATCAAAACATCTTTTTCCCCCTCATGAAATAAATTTATATCCATAAAGAAGCTCTCCCTTTATTAATAAACAAGGCATGCATTCAATGAGTCTGTTTCTGTGGGAAAAAGAAAACAATTATTTCCATCACAATAATACTTTCTAGCAGTTCTTGTGATTGAGGTTGAAGAGAGGGGACACTCAGTGCCTTTTAAGAGGAATGGCAGAGGGCACATTTTCTAATGAAAAGCAGACAAATATCTTTCTCTCAAATAAAAAGAAGCGTGTTATAAAGAAAAATTCCTTTTTTAGAAACCACAGGAACATTCTCATTTTTTCACTTGAAATAGCTCTCCAATTTTTTCATTGAATTTCCATAGTTCTTTGAAAGAAAAGAAATGGCTTTAAATTATCACTTATTTTATTTTTATATGAACCTTTTCCGTTTTATTGAAGAGTGAGTTTAACCTTCAGACATTTCAATAATTTATCTGTTTTATGATCAACTGCTTCCAGACATTCTTAAGATTTATCCCAAGTGCTTGTGGTCAGTCAGCAAGGCAGCACATATTTATGGAGTATCAGGTGCACAGATAAATCTAATGTAAGCACAAGTTCCATACAGTATTTAAGTTTTAGGAATTACATTTAAAAATATTTACTATGACTTTATATTCTCTTGCCCTTCATTTCTTAGGAAAATAGCAATGTTATTAGAAATGCATATAACTTCTTATTCCGTGAAATTGGTTACAATTATGATGTGAGTAAAAACATCTTTCTTGAAACACTGTTATCTTGGCTGTTTAATATTAACAGCATTCCTGGTGGAATTTACAATTAAATTGTTATTTGGTGAACATGCATAAGAGACTCAGATGAATAGGTTTATAACTAATTATAAACTAGCTGCTCATGAATGCCTATTAACCAATTTCAACTCTTTTTTCAAATTACTATTAACTTACCAATAAAAACCTACAAAAGTTTTAAATTCAGTAAAATTTTTAATAAAAATAGGTAAAAATATTTCCTTTTAGCCTTTATATTTTGGAAAACCATATTTTTGTTTTGAAAAAAGAAACCTCATCAAGGTCATTACCCTATTCATTCATTAAGGGAAATAGGAAGAGTCAGAAACATATACTCACAGATTCCTCCAGCCTTGTTAGTGAGTGAGGGATATGCATGTCATAAACCCAGTTGGGCTACATCAGCAACACTACATTAAGCAGCATATACAATTTACACATTTATGGACTGATATGCTTAGCTTTTATGAAGACTCATTTTTCTATTGCCTGAAAAGAAATGATACTAATAGTGTGTGCAATTAAGAGCTCCCAAGAATAATGGAAAAATTGGTGACCTGTAACCACATTTAGTACTATGTGCTGCCTTGAAAGCATAATGAATTCCTCCCTTTTGTCTTCACAGAGCATCAGTACAGATAAATAATATATAAAACTGCTGGAATAACACAGGAGATGATGAAGGGATGGTAATCAAGGCGGTCTCTAAAGATGCAGACTTACTTTCTTGTACATCTCCTGTCCCCCAACTTACTGAAGAATACTCTTGATAATTCAATTCTAAAAGCATTTACTAATAATCTTCTCAGATAGGTGCTATACAAATAAGTAGGGGTCCTTTATTTCTAGAAATAATAAAGGCACACTGAGAAAGAGAAACAATAGCTCTATAGAAAATAAGAGTTGAGATGCAATATAACTGGTGAAAAATAACACCAAAAAAATCAAAGAAAAAATCACGGAGAAATTGGGAAATCTTTAGAAATGAANTTTTAATAAAAATAGGTAAAAATATTTCCTTTTAGCCTTTATATTTTGGAAAACCATATTTTTGTTTTGAAAAAAGAAACCTCATCAAGGTCATTACCCTATTCATTCATTAAGGGAAATAGGAAGAGTCAGAAACATATACTCACAGATTCCTCCAGCCTTGTTAGTGAGTGAGGGATATGCATGTCATAAACCCAGTTGGGCTACATCAGCAACACTACATTAAGCAGCATATACAATTTACACATTTATGGACTGATATGCTTAGCTTTTATGAAGACTCATTTTTCTATTGCCTGAAAAGAAATGATACTAATAGTGTGTGCAATTAAGAGCTCCCAAGAATAATGGAAAAATTGGTGACCTGTAACCACATTTAGTACTATGTGCTGCCTTGAAAGCATAATGAATTCCTCCCTATTGTCTCCACAGAGCATCAATACAGATAAATAATATATAAAACTGCTGGAATAACACAGGAGATGATGAAGGGATGGTAATCAAGGTGGTCTCTAAAGATGCAGACTTACTTTCTTGTACATCTCCTGTCCCCCAGCTTACTGAAGAATACTCTTGATAATTCAATTCTAAAAGCATTTACTAATAATCTTCTCAGATAGGTGCTATACAAATAAGTAGGGGTCCTTTATTTCTAGGAATAATAAAGGCACACTGAGAAAGAGAAACAATAGCTCTATAGAAAATAAGAGTTGAGATGCAATATAACTGGTGAAAAATAACACCAAAAAATCAAAGAAAAAATCACGGAGAAATTGGGAAATCTTTAGAAATGAATAGGAGCTTGAATACATAGATGGCACTGTATGGATATAAAATGTATGAGAGTGAGAATAGATGAAAAATGATTAAATGTGATGATGAAGGTCAGGTTGCCCTGGCCTAACCTTCAGGTGATCTTAGTTCTTAGTTTAGATGGGTGGCCCCTTTTTGGGAAAATAAATGCCCAATTAGACATTGGCAGGCCAACCACAGAAGATTCTCACTACAACAGAAAGAGTAGGAGCTCTTGGGTTGGAATGATACCTGGGCCAGCCATCATGTCATAGTGAACAATACAAACACAGGTATCATCATTTATGTTTTGAGGAAAAGAATTCTCCAAGGAAGTGTCATCCTGCAAACAGTACATGTTTTATTAGGTCTACAAACATTTTTCACATAACTTTGTTGTTCAAATACCTATTTATCCCTCTGCAGAGAATACAATTCTAAAATAATATCAAAATTACAAGGATTATTAAAGGCATCACATCTCAATGCCCAATTATTAAAACAAGTGCAAGAGCAACAACCAGGTATTCTTTTATATAGGGATCATTCGATGTCACAAAATATTTTCTTTTACAAAATTTGAGGAAATACTCTAAAAGATCAGATTTGTATCGTGGAGAATAAAACAATGATTAGAACAGAAGAATGACAAATTTTGTTCTTTTCTCTTTCTGGATGGAAGGAAAGTAAGCAAAATATAATACAATTCTTTAACCAGTTTGCATTCTATTTCTGCTTGTTCTCGTTTGTTTTATCATTAAATACAGATGTATAAGGAATACTATTTTACCCTTTATTTGGGGGTTCCTGGACCCAATTTCAACATATAGGAGTAGACTTTACCCAATGCCAGCTGAGTGTCTTATAATTTACCTCAATTGTGACCCTATTTACTTGAAGATTGCATCAGTATCCACAGGTTAAGCATTCAGTTCTACAAGACTGTCCCCTCCCAGCCATTTCACCTGTTACCTGTACTTCTAACCAATAAGCTATACATCAGAGTTTTCCACAAACCCTCTCCTTGTTCTATTAATTTGCTAGAGTGGCTCACAAAACTCAAAGAAACATTTCACTAACTATACCATTAGTTTAAGAGCATATATATAACTCAAGAAGAACCAGATAGAAAAGATGCACAGAGCAAAGTATGGAGCTTTGACGTTGTCTCTGAATGCATCACTCTCCTGAAGTCTCCACTTGTTCACCAACTGGAAGCTCTCAGAACCCCATCCTTTTGGGTTTTTATGGAAGCTTCATTGTACTAATGATTGAATAAACCATTGGCTGTTGGTAATTGACCTAACTTCCAGCTCACCACCTGTTCCTGGAAGTCAGAAGGCTGGAATTAAAGACTGAAGGTTCCAACCGTCTAATTACATGGTTGACTCTGTAACCTGCCAGGCAACAAGCTTAGGTGCTTACCAAAGTCACCTCATTAAATAACAAAAGACACGTTTTGTTCTTATCACTGAGGAAATTATAAGGGTTTTAGAATTTCTGTGTCAGAAACAGAAACAAGGATGATGACCAAATATATATTCACTGTTATAAATCACAATATCACAACCTTTATACAAAATGTTATTTAGTACTATTTATATAGAAAATCTAGTTTCTGAGGATAAGTTGACTCATGGTATTTTTTTTCTTTTAATTATGTGCCTCTCAACACTTGCAAAATGATTATAGATTATTAAAAAATAAAAAGCATAAGAAATTATCTATTTAAAAAATATAGTTTATGTTTATGTCTCCAGTTAATCAGTGTGGTATTTTAAAGCTTTATATTTTATTTCAAACATTTACTTTAAAATAAAATATGTATTTTCACAATGTATTTGCATGTCTTGTAGTTAGAACTGTCAATAAAAGTAATGTCAATCTATGATAGGAATACAAAAGTGTTTCTGAGTGAAAATGAGAACTATAGCATGCGAAATAAAAATTCAAGAAGCACTTGAAATGTGTTATCAATCAGTTCAGCAGCTCAGTCATGTCTGACTCTTAAAGACCCCAGGAATTGCAGCACACCAGGCCTCCCTGTCCATCACAAACTCCCGGAGACTACTCAAACTCATGTTCATTGAGTCAGTGATGCCATCCAGCCATCGCATCCTCTGTCACACCTTCTCCTCCTGCCCTCAATCCCTCCCAGCATCAGGGTCTTTTCCAATGAGTCAATCCTTTGCATGAGGTGGCCAAAGTACTGGAGTTTCAGCTTCAGCATCATTCCTTCCAAAGAAATCCCAGGACTGATCTCCTTTAAAATGGACTGGTTGGATCTCCTGGCCGTCCAAGGGACTCTCAAGAGTCTTCTCCAACACCACAGTTCAAAAGCATCAATTCTTTGACTCCCAGCTTTCTTCACAGTCCAACTCACATCCAGATGTGATCACTGGAAAAACCATAGCCTTGACTAGATGGACCTTTGTTGGCAAAGTAATATCTCTGCCTTTTTTTATATATATATAATGTTGAAAACTTTATTTAAATGAAAATACTCAGTACTGGAGGATTCAAAGGCATGAGCAAATAGAGACCAAAATTGATGTAGTCCTTATGGAGGAAATTTGTGATAGCTATGAAAACTTGAAAAATTTGCAGTTCATTTAATCTATCAATCCAACCTTCGGCCTTTATTTATTTATTTATTTTTACTTTATTCTACGTTACAATACTGTATTGGTTTTGCCATACATTGACATGGCTGATTCATGTCAATATATCTCTGCTTTTTATATGCTATCTAGGTTGGTCATAATTCTTCTTCCAAGGAGTAAGCGTCTTTTAATTTCATGGCTGCACTCACCATCTGCAGTGATTTTGGAGCCCAGGAAAATAAAATCAGCCACTGTTTCCACTGTTTTTCCATCTATTTGCCATAAAGTGATAGGACCAGATGCTATGATCTTCGTTTTCTGAATGTTGAGCTTTAAACCAACTTTTTCACTCTCCTCTTTCACTTTCATCAAGAGGCTTTTTAGTGTGTCTTCACTTTTTGCCATAAAGGTGGTGTACTCTGTATATCTGGGGTTATTGATAGCTCTCCTGGCAATCTTGATTCAAAGTTGTGCTTCTTCCAGCCCAGTGTATCTCATCATGTACTCTGCATATGAGTTAAATAAGCAGGGTAACTATATACAGCCTTGACGTACTCCTTTTCCTATTTAGAACCAGTCTGTTGTTCCACGTCCAGTTCAAACTGTTGCTTCCTGACCTGCATACAGATTTCGCAAGAGGCAGGTCAGGTGGTCTGGTATTCCCATCTCTTTCAGAATTTTGCACAGTTTATTGTGGTCCACACAGTCAAAGGCTTTGGCTTAGTCAATAAAGCAGAGATACATGTTCTCCTGAAACTCTGTTGCTTTTTTGATGATCCAGTGGATGTTGGCAATTTGATTTCTGGTCCCTCTGCCTTTTCAAAAACCAGCTTGAACATTGAAATTTCACAGTTCATGTACTGCTGAAGCCTGGCTTGGAGAATTTTGAGCAATACTTTACAAGCATGTGAGATGAATGCAATTATGTGGTAGTTTGAGTATTCTTTGGCTTTGCCTTTCTTTGGGATTGGAATGAAAACTGACCTTTTCCAGTCCTGTGGCCACTGCTGAGTTATCCAAATTTGCTGACATATTGAGTGCAGCACTTTCACAGCAGCATCTTTCAGGATCTGAAACAGCTCAAGTGGAATTCCATCACCTCCACCAGGTTTGTTTATAGTGATGCCTTCTAGGGCTTACTTGACTTCACATTCCAGGATGTCTGGCTCTAGGTGCGTGATCACACCATCGTTATTGTCTGGGTCATGAAGCTCTTTTTTGTACAGTTCTTCTGTGTTTTGCTACTTCTTAATATTTTTTGTTTCTGTTATGTCCATACCAACTCTGTACTTTATTGAGCCCATCTTTGTAAGAAATATTCCCTTGGTAGCTCTAATTTTCTTGAAGAGATCTGTAGTCTTTCCCATTCTGTTTTCCTCTATTTCTTTGCATTGATCACTGAAGAAGGCTTTCTTATCTCTCCTTGCTATTCTTTAGAACTCTGAACTCAAATGGGAATAACTTTCCTTTTCTCCTTTGCTTTTCACTTCTCTACTGGACTACAAGATGAATGAGACTTAAAAAGGCAAAACCCACAGAATTACATAAATTTCTTGTCTAGAATTTGGTTTGGAGCTGGTAAGAGGTAATATCCTGCAGCTGCTAGCAGATACTGTGTTAAGCACAGCTGGCAATATCCTTGAGTCTGATCCAGTTTTGAAAATTAAAATTCTTGGAAATATAAGAATATATCTGAAACTACAACCACAGTGACCACCCAGCTCCATTTTGAATGCCTGAACCACAGTACTCCATTCTGAGTACTAACTTTTTTTCCAAGAAGTAAGTGTCTTCTAATTTCATGGCTGCAGTCACCATCTGCAGTAATTTTGGAGCCCAAAAAATAAAGTCTGACACTGAGGAAGAAAAGCTATTACCAACCTAGATAGCATATTCAAAAGCAGATATATTACTTTGCCAACAAAAGTCCATCCAGTCAAGGCTATTTTTTTTTCCAGTCGTCATGTATGGATTTGAGAGTTGGACTGTGAAGAAAGCTGAGCCCTGAAGAATTGATGTTTTTGAACTGTGTGTTGGAGAAGACTCTTGAAAGTCCCTTGTACTGCAAGGAGATCCAACCTGTCCATGCTAAAGGAGATCAGTCCTGTGTATTCTTTGGAAGGACTGATGTTGCAGCTAAAACTCCAATATTTTGGCCACCTTGTGTGAATTGTTAATTCATTGTAAAGACCCTGATGCTGGGAGGGATTGAGGGCTGGAGCAGAAGGGGACAGTAGAGGATGAGATGGCTGGATGGCATCACCAACTCGATGGACATGAATTTGGGCAAACTCCAAGAGGCCTGAAATGCTGTGATTCATGGGGTTGCAAAGAGTCTGACACGACTGAGCTACTGAACTGAACTGAACTGAACTGAAGAGTGGTATAAGGCAGCTTAAAGAAGTGTTTGCCTAAATCAGTATGCTTTCACTCCCAACAGCAGTACTTGATTACTTTGTTGTTGGGCTTCACATAGCCATTTGGCTGCATTCAAGAAGAGTTGGAAATGCCTGGGAATTATTATCTCCCCAGAGGTAGCATTTAACTAATGACTGAAAGATGAAGAAATGTAAATATTTCAGGTTTCCTGTACACTAATAAAGAGAAGTCTGAGCTGTAATACATACCATCTTTAAAGTACTTATATTATTGAACTAAAAGTAATATTAATAAACATAGATTAGTGGGGTGCCCTTACTTGGACTTCCTCCTTTCTTGGTCCCACTTCCCCATTCACCTACTAGTTTCCGGAACACTTTCAGATTAATGTCTTTCACACTAATCTTCCTCTCTGGCTCTGCTTTTGGGGAGTCCAAATTAAAGCATTATTTACAATGAAAGAATGAAACAAGGAAACAGTAGGTGAGGGAGAAGGTATAACTCTACATCTGCTGGAACTAATTGCCGGGAGCCAGCGTGAGAAATCCTGCCCATTACAAAGGTCATGAGGAAGGAAGCCTGACAAAACACAAGGACGTTATCAGGCTTCAGGGGTTCCCCCTAGAATTTCCTGAACATCCACCCACCAAAACCAGAGCCTGCTTGCTTTATTGTGTTATGCTTTCCACCTACTCTTCTGACATTAACAGGGGGCTGTCCCCCCACCACCTTTTTCTGGAAAAAAATTAATTTAGAGCTTTTAGATAATAAATCTCCTGGGCATAACACGAGTGTTTCAATCCAAAAACCCCTCTGATGGCTTTCTAGCCTGCCTATAGGACTCGTACAGCTCTGCATGTTATTGTTTGAGGCCTCCCGACCACAGGAGGCATAGGAAGCTTAAAACATTCTAGGAATGTAGGAGCTTCCGAGGAGTCGATATCATTGGCATAGGACTGATTAAAGGTTTCATTTGTTGAGCTAATACTTGCTGCCAAATTTTCATATCTTTTATTTGTAGATATAGTTGGTATATAGAAAAACAAGAAGTAGACCTGGTATTAGCAACATTAGATCTTTGAGTTAAGTACTTTATTTGTTATAACCCACTGCACCTTTTTTCTACAAGAATGTAACTTTATTTAGTAATTTGAGGGTGATGCAGAGTAAATAAAAAACACTTCTATGGAAAAGGAATTTTCTGGTTGATAGGCAATATCCAGGAAGAGAGCCATAAAAATGTTAACAGGCCTCTTGGCCAGAAGATAATGTAAATCACCTGAGACTTTGTGTATATGGGAGTGTATACAAAAAGAAAACCTTGTCTCAGTGAGGGTCAGGACTGCTGCCCTGCAGAACTCTGCATATTCCATTATTTCTTTATGTACAAACTTGGGGTATATAAGCTGATTTTGAAAAATAAAGTTTTTGGAGTCTTGCACTGATGCTGGGCTTCCCCATGTCATTCGTTTCTCCCCTTTTTTGGCTGAATTCCCATCTGGAACGGGGAGGCTCACCATGTCTACTTACTTGCCGTGGCTGCTAAGATCCATGCGAAAGGTTGCCTAAGATGGGGTACCCTTTGATATTCAAGTGGGTGCCGGTGGCCTAATGTAGATGGTGCAAACCTCTTGTCTCGAGATTTTATTGGTTTTCCCCATAAACCAAGTTATTCAGCACCATTTACTCTGCCTAAATTTCCAACTATGCTATTTCTTCCTAATCTAATCTTATATCTTTAAATAAATAAGTTTTTTCCCTGCCTATCCGTCTCCCCTTCAAATAGGTTATTATAATTGTTCATGATAGAGATAGTGAAAAGGTTAGGAATCAGATGACAGAATTGGAGGACAAGGAAAAAGGTAGATGATTATTAACTATCTTAAAACCATATAATGAAAAACAGAACATCCATTGAAAAATATTGATTNATCCTTTGAGTAAATGAAAGAAAATGATTGCTGAATCACATACTAAGAGTATGTTTAGTTTGTAACAAATCGCCAAACTATTTTCTCAAGTAGCTGTAACACAGTGCATTCCAACCAGCAATGAATAAGAGTTCCTTTCACTCTACATCCTTACCAATATTTGTCAGTATTCTGAGTTCTAGCCATTCCAATAGATGTGTAGGGGTGCTTCATTGCTGTTTTATAGTTGAGATGAGAACAACAGACTGGTTCCAAATAGGAAAAGGAGTACGTCAAGGCTGTATATTGTCACCCTGCTTAACTTATATGCAGAGTATGTCATGAGAAATGCTGGGTTGGAGGAAGCACAAGCTGAAATCAAGATTGCCGGGAGAAATATCAATAACCTCAGATATGCAGATGATACCACCCTTATGACAGAAAGTGAAGAAGAACTAAAGAGCCTCTTGACGAAAGTGAAAGAGGAGAGTGAAAAAGTTAGCTTAAAGCTCAATATTCAGAAAATGAAGATCATGGCATCCAGTTTCATCACTTGGCAATTAGATGGGGAAACAGTGGAAACAGTGTTAGATTTTATTTTGGGGGGGCTCCAAAATCACTGCAGATGGTGAATGCATCCATGAAATTAAAAGATACTTACTCCTTGGAAGGAAAATTATGACCACCTAGACAGCATATCAAAAAGCAGAGACATTACTTTATCCAAAAAGGTCCATCTAATCAAGTCTATGGTTTTTCCAGTGGTAATGTATGGATGTGAGAGTTGGACTGTGAAGAAGGCTGAGCACCAAAGAACTGATGTTTTTGAACTGTGGTGTTGGAGAAGACTCTTGAGTCCCATAGACGGCAAAAAGATCCAACCAATCCATCCTAAAGGAAATCATTCCTAGGTGTTCATTGGAAGGACAGATGTTGAAGCTGAAACTTCAATACTTTGGCCACCTGATGTGAAGAGCTGACTCATTTGAAAATACCCTGATGCTAGGAAACAATGAGGGCAAGAGGAAAAAGGGATGACAGGTGATTGGATGATAGGATGGCATCATTGACTCAATGGACATGTGTTTGGGCAGACTCCAGGAGTTGGTGATGGACAGGGAGGCCTGGCATGCTGCGGTTCATGGGGTCGTAGAGAGTCAGACATGACTGAGCAACTGAACTGAACTAAACTGACTGATGGGGAGGTATGATGTGGGCCTTTTCTTCATATGCTTAATTTCTATCTCTACATCTTTTTTGATGAGGTGTCTATTAAAGTTCCTTGGCCCATTTTTAAAGGGGGCTGTTTATTTTAATATCATGAGTACTTTGTGTATTTTCTAAAGTATTCATTGTTCAGAAGTGTATTTTGAAAATATTTTCTCTCAATCTATGGCTCATCTTTGACTTCTCTTGACACATTCTTTGACATAACAGAAGTTTTTTATTTTAATGAAGCCCAGCTTATTTTTTTTATGTGCCTTTGGTTTTATATCTAAAAAGCTAGCATCATAGCCATGGTCTTGTAGATTTTTCACATATGTTGTTTTCTAGGAATTTTATTATTTTTTCTATTTACATTTATGTCTATGGTTCATTTTGAGTTCATTTTTATGAAAGGTGTTAAGTCTGTTTCTAGAGTTATGTTTTTGAAAGTGGGTGAACCATTGTTCCAGCATCATTTGTTATGAGACTGTCTTGACTCCATTGCACTATCTTTGTCCTTCATCAAATATGAAATTGTGTGCTACATGCTTAATTACTCAGTTATGTCCAACTCTTTGCAACCCCATAGATTGTAGCTTGCCAGACAGAGTCTCCAGATTCTGTCAGGAGAATCCCCAAGCACAAATACTGGAATGGATTGCCCATTTCCTTCTCCAGGGGTTCTTCCCAAACCACGGATCGAACCCAGGTCTCCTGCATTACAGGAAGATTCTTTACCATCTGAGCCACGAAGAAAGCCCATTTCTGAGTTCCATATATTGTTCTATTGATTTATTTTGTCTGTTTTATCAGTGTTACCACACTGTCTTGATTACTATAGCTTTATAATAATTCTTTAAGATGGTATTATCAGTCCACCAACTTTGTTATTTTCCTCAATGTCGTTTTGGCTATTCTTGGGTCTTTTGTCTTTCCATTTCAATGTTAAAATAGGTTTATCCATATCCATAAAATAACTTGTTGGAATTTTGATTGCGATTACACAGAATCTGCAAATCAAGAAGAACTGACATCTTGACAATACAGAGTCTTCCTATTAATAAACATGGAGTAGCTTTATGTTTATTATTTTTATTTGATTTTGTATTTTAATTTTATTTTCCTCATATTACATCTTACAAATAGTCTGTTAGATTTATCACTAAGTATTTCATTTTGAATAATGCTAATATAAATGGTATTGTGTTTTTAATTTCAAATTCCTCTTGGCATATAGGAAAACAATCGACTTGTATACTAAACTTGTATTCGGTAATCTTGGTGTAATTACTTATTAATTCCAAGAGTCATAGGGTAAACCCTACCATATTTTAAAATTTACCTCTAGGAGTTTAACCAGGTTCCCATAGTAAATATCAAAGGAAAATCTCCTTGGCCTTCCAGCAGTGAGAGGGAAAGGAGCCATTTTGAAATAATTCAGAGCATCTTGTCCTTCTTAACAAGGTTGGCCCTCAGAGGAACGTAGTTATTCAGAGTCTAACCTGCCATAGTGAAGTCTAACTGACCTGATCTTTTCTTTTTAGAAATGATCTAAAACTAAATATCTAAGTTTCCAACTTCGAAATTAGAAAAAGAGGAGCAAATTAAATCCAATATAAGCAATAAATAAGAATTAGAGTAGAAATCAATGAAATTTGAAACAAAAACATGATAAAGAAAATCAACAAAAACAAAAGCTGATTCTTTTTTTTCCCCCTTCCCGCATTTTATTTGGTTAGTTTTTTTTTTTTTCNCGGTTCATTTTGAGTTCATTTTTATGAAAGGTGTTAAGTCTGTTTCTAGAGTTATGTTTTTGAAAGTGGGTGAACCATTGTTCCAGCATCATTTGTTGATGAGACTGTCTTGACTCCATTGCACTTTGTCCTTCATCAAATATGAAATTGTGTGCTACATGCTTAATTACTCAGTTATGTCCAACTCTTTGCAACCCCATAGATTGTAGCTTGCCAGACAGAGTCTCCAGACTCTGTCAGGAGAATCCCCAAGCACAAATACTGGAATGGATTGCCCATTTCCTTCTCCAGGGGTTCTTCCCAAACCACGGATCGAACCCAGGTCTCCTGCATTACAGGAAGATTCTTTACCATCTGAGCCACGAAGAAAGCCCATTTCTGAGTTCCATATATTGTTCTATTGATTTATTTTGTCTGTTTTATCAGTGTTACCACACTGTCTTGATTACTATAGCTTTATAATAATTCTTTAAGATGGTATTATCAGTCCACCAACTTTGTTATTTTCCTCAATGTCGTTTTGGCTATTCTTGGGTCTTTTGTCTTTCCATTTAAATGTTAAAATAGGTTTATCCATATCCATAAAATAACTTGTTGGAATTTTGATTGCGATTACACAGAATCTGCAAATCAAGAAGAACTGACACCTTGACAATACAGAGTCTTCCTATTAATAAATATGGAGTAGCTTTATGTTTATTATTTTTATTTGATTTTGTATTTTAATTTTATTTTCCTCATATTACATCTTACAAATAGTCTGTTAGATTTATCACTAAGTATTTCATTTTGAATAATGCTAATATAAATGGTATTGTGTTTTTAATTTCAAATTCCTCTTGGCATATAGGAAAACAATCGACTTGTATACTAAACTTGTATTCGGTAATCTTGGTGTAATTACTTATTAATTCCAAGAGTCATAGGGTAAACCCTACCATATTTTAAAATTTACCTCTAGGAGTTTAACCAGGTTCCCATAGTAAATATCAAAGGAAAATCTCCTTGGCCTTCCAGCAGTGAGAGGGAAAGGAGCCATTTTGAAATAATTCAGAGCATCTTGTCCTTCTTAACAAGGTTGGCCCTCAGAGGAACGTAGTTATTCAGAGTCTAACCTGCCATAGTGAAGTCTAACTGACCTGATCTTTTCTTTTTAGAAATGATCTAAAACTAAATATCTACGTTTCCAACTTCGAAATTAGAAAAAGAGGAGCAAATTAAATCCAATATAAGCAATAAATAAGAATTAGAGTAGAAATCAATGAAATTTGAAACAAAAACATGATAAAGAAAATCAACAAAAACAAAAGCTGATTCTTTTTTTTCCCCCTTCCCGCATTTTATTTGGTTAGTTTTTTTTTTTTTCTTTGATGCAAACTTTAAAAAGATTTATTCGAACAGTTTATCAACATCACCAGAATTCCATTCTGAATCACCATTTGGAAGATGCAGCTGACTATCCAAACTACACAAAAGTGAGTAACTCACAAACACAGTCACATGACAGAAAGGCCATTTTCAGAATTCTAAATAATGGAGCTCTATGTAAGTCAACAGGAAGTGGGCAACAAGTTTTTAAAAGAAAAACAAATCGAGAGGTGCTGGTTGGATACAAATGGTTGGCAAAGCAATTATTCATTAAAAATGAGAATGCTTGCTAGTAAATGGTGTGGCTAAGATAATAATACAATTTGGACCTATCTTTAGTCCACCATACATATATATGTGTGGCTGAGTCCCTTCACTGTTATCTGAAACTATCACAACATTGTTTTTTGAAAACAATTTTTGATTCTTTGAAAAGATTAATAAAATCAGTAACACTCTGGGCAGGCTAATTATGAAAAAAGAGAACACAAGTTACTAATATGAGAAATTGAAGAAAAGGTATTATTACCTCATGGAAATTAAAAATATAATCAGGGAATACTATGAACAATCCATGCCTACAATTTTGATAATCTGAATGAAATGGACCAGTTCCTTGAAAGACACATACTACTAAAAATCACTTGAGAAGAATTAATTTGAATAGTCATATGTTAAAAACTAATCAATAATTAATAACATTCCAAAAGAGAAAGTACCAAGCACAAATGAGTTCACTTTTAAATTCTAACCAAATATTTAAAGAAGTTATATCAATCCTCTACATTCTCTTTAGGAGGATAAAAGCAGACTGTATAAGGTTATCAGTACCCCAAAACCAAACCAGACAAAGATACTACAAGAAAACTGCAGACTAATATCCCTCATGAAAATAAATGTAAATATCCTCAATAAGATATTAATAAATTGAATCCAAAAAAGTATGAAAATAATTATGCAGCATGGCCAAGTGGGACTTATCTCAGGAATGTAAAGTTGTCTCAACATTCAAAAATCAAATAATATAATCATTACATCAATAGACTAAACGAGTGAAAAATCTCATGATCATTTCAATAAGTATATAAAAGGCATTTGACAAAATACAATACTCATTCATGATAAAATCTCATGAATGAAACTAGGAGTAGAGGAGAACTTTCTTAACTTGGTAAAGTCTGTAAGACAGTTATCATCAAACTTAATGATGAGAAATCTAAAGCTTTCCTTTAGGCACAAGGCAAGGATGACTCCCTCACCATTTCTTTTTAACATCATACTGAAATTTTTGGTAATAAGGCAGGAAGATGACACAAATAGTATATACTAATCAGGAATGAAGACATAAAACTGTGTTTGTAGGCAGATGACATAATATGTCCTCCTGGGAGGGCTTCTCAGGTGGCACTAGTAGTAAAGAATCTGCCTGCCAATGCAGGAGACATAGGTTTGATCCCTGGTTGGGAAGATTCCCTGGAGGAAATAGCAACCCACAGAAGAAGANGTAGGCAGATGACATAATATGTCCTCCTGGGAGGGCTTCTCAGGTGGCACTAGTAGTAAAGAATCTGCCTGCCAATGTAGGAGACATAGGTTTGATCCCTGGTTGGGAAGATTCCCTGGAGGAAATAGCAACCCACACCAGTATTCTTGTTGGAGAATTGAATTCCATGCACAGAGGAGCCTGGGAGGTACAGTCCATAGAGCTACAAAGAGTCAGACATGGCTGAATTGACTTAGCGTGCAGCCACATCTTCCTTGAGAAGACAGCAATCTGTAAGCCAACCAGAGAGGCTTGGAGTGAATCTTCCCCTCACAGCTCTTGGAAGGAGCTGACTCTGCTGATATTTGACTTTGAACTTTTAGAGATCATAAATTTTTATTGTTAGTTTCAATAAGCAGAAAAACACAACAATAATTTTATATTACAACTAATGAAATTAATTTATAATCTTTAATAACTTTTTTTGGAAAAAGGGAAGATATATTGGTCTATTACAATAATTTCTGATAGTGAGTTCTCTTAATTTTTATTTTTAAAAATTTTATTTTTAAACCAAATTATTGAAATGTCTAAATTTTAATTAGTTCCAATTTTAAGGAAATTGTTAAAATCCAGTAGACTATTTCCCTTATGATCTAAAACTCACATAGAGTGAACAAAAATATCACATACTAAAGTTTCCTAGCTATCTCATTGTTTTAAATCTTATACACAAATTAACAATACAGATATAATAANGTTCCAATTTTAAGGAAATTGTTAAAATCCAGTAGACTATTTCCCTTATGATCTAAAACTCACATAGAGCGAACAAAAATATCACATACCAAAGTTTCCTAGCTATCTCATTGTTTTAAATCTTATACACAAATTAACAATACAGATATAATAATAATAATAGAAGTGAAGCAATTCATGTTCAGTTTCCTCACTTTTACAGTGACTGGTGCATCACTCATATTTGAATCCATTGTTTTTAAAAACAGGATCCACAGGGGTTGGAGTACATACCATGCTGGAAAAGAGCTCAAACAATTCTGAATCATCAAAGCTAACTCTGAAAAGGAAGACTGGTAACGTGGTGTGAGTCACAGGCAAAAAAGATGCTAACTTGAAGATGAAATTATTAAAATTCTGCAATAACTATGTGCTGTGCTGTGCTAAGTTGCTTAACAGGTCTTAAACATCAGCATAACAAAATGCTCTTTTTTTTTTTTTTTTTTTTTTTTNAAAAAGATGCTAACTTGAAGATGAAATTATTAAAATTCTGCAATAACTATGTGCTGTGCTGTGCTAAGTTGCTTAACAGGTCTTAAACATCAGCATAACAAAATGCTTTTTTTTTTTTTTTTTTTTTTTTTGGTAAAAGCTATTGTTGGTAAAGCAGTTTAGTGGTGTGGGGAAAGCATTGACCAGAGTAGGTTCTAGAGTGCATGAAGAAAAGGAATTGAATTTGTGAATGTAGACAACTACTGAGGTGTTCTTCAGTTCATTTCAGTTCAGTGTCTGACTCTTTGTGACTCCATGGATTGCTGGATGCCAGACTTCCCTGTTCATCACCAACTCATGGAGCTTGCTCAAACTTATATCCATCTACTCAGTGATGCCATCCAACTATCTCATCCTTTGTCATCCCTTTCTTCTCCTGCCTTCAGTCTTTCCCAGCATCAAGGTCTTTTCCAAAGACTTGGTTGTTCACATCAGGGGGTCAAAGTATTGGAGTTTCAGCCTCAGTATCAGTCCTTCCAAAGAATATTCAGGACTGGTTTCCTTTAAGATTGACTGGTTGTATCTCCGTGCACTCCAACGGACTCTCAAGGGTCTTCTCCAACACCACAGTTCAAAAGCATCAATTCTTTGGTGCTCAGTTTTCTTCATAGTCCAACTCTCACATCCATACATGACTACTGGAAAAAGAGAAAGAAAAGAAATTAATTAACAGCAGGAAAGGATATAGAGTAGAAAAATATTTATAGAGATAAAAGAGATAAACATATTTCTATGCTCAGGGTAAATCATTCAGCAGTGAAAATGAAANTACTGGAAAAAGGGAAAGAAAAGAAATTAATTAACAGCAGGAAAGGATATAGAGTAGAAAAATATTTATAGAGATAAAAGAGATAAACATATTTCTATGCTCAGGGTAAATCATTCAGCAGTGAAAATGAAAGTTGCTCAGTCGAGTCTGACCATTTGCCAACCCATGGACTATACAGTCCATAGAATTCTCTAGGCCAGAATACTGGAGTGGGTAGCCTTTCCCTTCTTTGGGGGGTCTTCTGAACCCAGGGATCGAATCCAGGTCTCCCACATTGCAAGCGAATTCTTTGCCAGCTGAGCCTCAAGGGAAGCCCAAGAATACTGGAGTGAGTAACCTATCCCTTCTTCACTGGCTCTTCCCAGCTCAGGAATCCAACTGGGGTCTCCTGCACTGCAGGCAGATTCTTTACCAACTGAGCTATTAGGGAAGCCCCAAGTCTTTCAGCAGAGGGGGGTGAAAAGAGATGAGTAAAAATTACAGAAGATAGAGAAACAGAGAAAAAGAATGAAATCATTGATCAAATAGATCACATGACGGTTTTATAAGCCAACTGGATGTGTTAGCAGAGTTAGATTTAACTCAGGGGCTTTTGCCAATCAGGATAATTGAATAAAAGATTCAAGGAATTTGAGGTTGTTGTCTTGAAAACATGAAACAGAGGACATAAGGCAGTGAAAAATTAGTAAAATCTGTGAATAAATAGTATATAACATTACCTTTAAATAAATAGTATATAATATTTTTGTATAATTGAAGGTTTAAGTAGTGGAGGTAAATCTCTCTAAAACTTAGATGGCATAATATTTATATGGAAATAAAAATATGTAGATATTTTTCTAAAAAACTGTGTATAGAAAAAACTTAACAATTTAAGTTATTAAATGAGGCCCACTTTCAGGAGAAAAAGTTATACACATTATTCTCTTCTTTAAGAAATATTAAATAACAAATCACCATTAGTGCATTTCTTTAAATGATTAATGAAAGCCTACTGCATTTCAGTGTGTGTGCTATACATTGGAGACAAAAATATGGTCTTAGTTAATTATAGCATTTACTAGAGGAGCCATAGAGTAGTCTAGCAGAGGGTCAAAGATGGATGAGAATGTTGCAGGCAGGGAAGCAGCATGGGTGAAATTCCCAAGGTGTGAAAACACAGAATGGATGCAAGGACAACTTCAGTGTGAAAGGAGGAAAGAATGCTCACAAGNATTAAATAACAAATCACCATTAGTGCATTTCTTTAAATGATTAATGAAAGCCTACTGCATTTCAGTGGGTGTGCTATACATTGGAGACAAAAATATGGTCTTAGTTAATTATAGCATTTACTAGAGGAGCAATAGAGTAGTCTAGCAGAGGGTCAAAGATGGATGAGAATGTTGCAGGCAGGGAAGCAGCATGGGTGAAATCCCCAAGGTGTGAAAACACAGAATGGATGCAAGGACAACTTCAGTGTGAAAGGAGGAAAGAATGCTCACAAGGGAGCAATAAATAGGACAAGAAGCTGGCTGGAGACTGATAAACCTCAGTACCCAGTTGCACAATTGAGTAAAAGCCAGTTTGCATCTTGAGGTTGTAGATGGCATGTACACATTTCTTACAGACTGTAAAATGGGCCAATGAATACCAGAAAGATAGGAAAACTTTTCTTCTGAAGTAAGAGTAACCATATCCATTTAAGAGACAAAATGGGGTGGGGGGTACTAGCAAATATGGTAATTTATGCATTTTTTTCTGAAATTATAACAGAAGCAAATAGATTACCACATTCCTTAATGAGGAAGCCACAAACTTAATTCTTAGGAATTGACAGGCTTATGAATTTGTTGCTAGGTAGTCTTAAAATAACCTTCAGATTCCCTGCTTCCACTGATGAAAGGTCAGGGTCTGTCAGCATGTTCTCCATTGAGCTGAGGAAGGCAGAATTGAAACATCCCTAATATGCTGGAAATAAAGGCAGTGTCCTGATTTCACCTGCTGGCAGCCGAAGTCCTTCAGTAGATTGGTGTTTGTCTTCTCTTGGGAAATCACCGGAATGCAACTGCCTTCATTAATGTTCCTTTCCTGCTCCTCTTTCCTACTGCCATGGCTTAGTGACAGGCCTCCTGAAAGATGGTAATGTAACAGGACTGTTACAGAATTAAAGTCCAGGCTGTTTCAGTGAAGCAATGTATTCAGTTAGATGTCCTGCCTGCTGCAGTAAAACAGCTTAGAAACAAAACACGGACTGTACAGGAAACAGCCTCAAAATTGATTGCCCAAGAAACCAAGGCGTTAAACTTTGCTGGTGCAATATTTTTTCATAAAAAATAATATGGATATGGAAATATCCATAACCCAAAAGATGATGGATCTAATATTTTTAATTAAAAATCACAAAGTTATTTTTTGTTTTTAAAAAAGATACTATTTTTCACAGTATATCACTTATCAAATGACTAGGTATATTGGAAAAGAAAATTAGTATAAAAACAACCTGGAATTTTGAGAACTAACTCTTATTAAAAAGTTACAAATTCAGTGAATGATAATCTGGCATGCTTGAATTCCTCCTGAAGACTAATTTTCATTAACATATGTCTCTATCATAAATAATGCTTATATGTTATTCAAAGAGGGGAACAAAAGAGAAAATCAACACTTTAGAACAAATTCTGTTTTACTTAGTTTTGTTTAGTTTTAAATTTTTATGGAAGTTCTGAGTGGCAGTTTCAGATTATTTGTCCACATACATGTATCAGAAACCATAATCATGAGAATTAATATTAAGGGTTTTTCACTGTAAAGGATTCATTGGTAAAGGCGGAATATGTGAAAGTGGACAATGAGTTGGATCAACTGATACCTTCAGATACTTCTCAGATCTCACACATTATTCTGTGGACACAGTACTTGCAAAGAAATGTTAAATTTCCTGTATATATCCTTGTTTTTACACAGAAGCAGAGGACAGAGAGTAGAGGCTTTGGCGCTGTTAACATGGCTCTTTGTGTTGTAAGGGCTTCCTCTGTGGCTCAGACCATGCAGAACTTGCCTGCAATGCCAGAGACCTGGGACTGATCCCTGGGTTGGGAAGATCCCCTGGAGAAGGGAATGGCTACCCACTCCAGTATTCTTGCCTGGAGAATCCAAGGGATTCTGAGTGACTAACACTTTCACTTTCACTTTTTGTGTTTTAAAAATATATAAAGTGATATAGGCATTTTGAATGTTTTCTTAAAAATTTTATTAACTCACTCCACTGAGAGATTACTCATAAACTTTCCTTATTTACTTTGCATAATATTCTCAATCCCAAATTTTCTCTTTATCAGATTTCCACACTCACTGAAATCAGTATTTTCACTCATGTGACAAATTTATGTAAGACTAAACATTAATGCATAAAATTTAGTAGAAGTGAAGTCACTCAGTCATGTCTGACTCTTTGTGACCCTGTGGACTGTAGCCTACCAGGCTCCTCAGTCTGTAGAATTTTCCAGACAAGAGTACTGGAGTGGGTTGCCATTTTCTTCTCCAAAACATAAATGCATAAACTGTATGGTTTAATACAGAAGTTTTGGGGGGACACAATATGAATCTGTTTCAGAAAGACACTAATTATTGTTTCCTAAGCAGAAGGGTAGATTGTGGACTAAGTTATATAATCTTAATTAGCAGACATATAAGATATGGTAAAATGTAGGTTGAGATAAACAATACACATCATAAAACTTCCTTGTAACAGTACACCAGATACTGCGGGCAATAGCTCTGCTGTGTACAGATCCAGTTGCTTAATTTTCGTTTAAATGTTGGACCTTCAAAACTCATTCAAAGTAAAAAAATATTATGATTATATGGATAGAGGACAAAAATAAATTATTATTTGTTATGAAAATTTTGCTAAAAATTATGAAAGAAAAAGATAAAGATATTTTTTAAAAGTGAAATCCTTTCAGTTAACAAAGATGTGCTCACATAACTAAACATTGTCTAGTAATATCAACGATCAATTGATTCAGAATTTCTAAGTTTACATATTTTAGACAGATTATTTATGCATTCTAAGAGACATTAAACAACTAATATTTGAATTTTTTCTCAAATTTGCATTTAAGTCTATTGAAAAAAAATTACTACTAGATTAAAGATTGTGTTCTAGATTTATTGGAATTTTTTTAAAAAAGACTAATTCTTACCTTGTTTTATTGCAGTGTATCATCCATACTGAAAATATTTATACTCAATTTTATGAAGTAATAAAAATATAAAAAAGTCAGGGGTATAGTTGNAAAATTACTACTAGATTAAAGATTGTGTTCTAGATTTATTGGAATTTTTTTAAAAAAGACTAATTCTTACCTTGTTTTATTGCAGTGTATCATCCATACTGAAAATATTTATACTCAATTTTATGAAGTAATAAAAATATAAAAAAGTCAGGGGTATAGTTGTTAAATTATTTCAAATTTATATATGTACTGAAAAAATTTATATTTACATATATTTACAATATATACATATATTTTTTCAGTGTGTGTATGTGTATATATATATATCAGTTCAGTTCAGTTCAGTCACTCAGTCGTGTCCAGTTCTTTGTGACTCCATGAATGGAAGCACGCCAGATCTCACGGTCCATCATCAACTCCCAGAGTTTACTCAGTCTCACATCCATCGAGTTNGAAATGTATTCTTATGAATTCTAGGATGTTGTTCTCTTTTATTAACAGAATAAACATAAGCTTTAGGTTAATCACTGGGGTGTCTGAATTATTAAAAGTCATTGGTCCCATGAATGGTATAGGCTCTGCACTGGAACTCATCCTGGTCAAATCAGAATAAAAGGAAATTATCCCAAAATAAAAATCTGTATTTCTCTGTGATATATCATTCATGTAGTAAACAACTCCAAATTACTGAGAATGACTATAATAAATTATAGAAAAAAACATTCTGGGGAAAGCTAACTCTGTGCAGGATCTGTCTCTTATACACATCNGGAAATTATCCCAAAATAAAAATCTGTATTTCTCTGTGATATATCATTCATGTAGTAAACAACTCCAAATTACTGAGAATGACTATAATAAATTATAGAAAAAAACATTCTGGGGAAAGCTAACTCTGTGCAGGATTTTCTGGTTCCAGACTTTGTCATGGCAATGATAAAGTTAAGTAATCTCATCACCATTTACCATCTGTATGGGAAAGTAGGAATAGAAGAGAAATAAAAATGGAGTGTATGTAAAAACAATGAATTATTCCTTGGAGCAAGTAACAGAAGGATATCTCTTCATGGATATGAAGACAAAAATACAATTATGACAATTATAATAACAATGATTTTTATGTTTAGAAAGTTAAATAAATTCCAGTAGTGAAACTCTTATAAATAATAATAAAGACACTGTTGGAAGGGCAGCTCCCTATCACAAGATATGGAAGATACAATGGGCTCCCCAGGTGGTGTTAGTGGTAAAGAACCCTCCTGCCAATTCAGGAGACATAACAGATGCAGCTGTGATCCTTGGGTCAGGAAGATCCCCTGGAGAAGAGAATGGCTACCCACTCCAGTTTTCTTGCCTGGAGAATTACATGGACAGAGGAGTCTGGTGGATTACAGTCCATGGGGTTGCAAACAGTCAAATACTACTGAGCAACTAACAGTTTCACTTCACTTTACAGGAGATATTAATACAACACTGCATTTCTCCCTAGGGGAGAAAAATGGAATGGTATGTACATGAAAGTTACAGGAAATTCACTTTCTATTGAACATATTATTCTTCATGCACACAAAATCATAATTTTTCTCAAAATATATCAAGTGTATTTTATGAAAGGTACTCAGTGCATTTTGTGGTTTACTGGCTATTTTATGATCAGGTTTCTGCTATCTCACAATGAACAAAAAGCTGTGTCCCACCATGGTTTCTTTCAATCTATTAATTCCATGTCACTGATCCCAGAGTTGAGAGGCAATGTACACAGTGGATCTCAGTAGCTGGTATCAGCACCATGATCTCAGTCTCTCCTAAAAACTGTTTTACACCTCCTTTTCATTCCCATAGTGCTTTTGTCATTTCATAGTGCTTTTGTTATTTTCTTTAAGAAGTCTTTCTAGTCTGGCTTCCCAGATTTTATTATCTGGCCCTTCCATATACTGTCATTTCACTACTTAATAAGCCTACATTAACACTTTTAACCTGTATGCATCACTAGATCATATGCTGCTGGAGGGCAAAGGCTTCTAGAAATGTATACAGTACCAGACTAAAAGTAGATGTTCAATAAATATTTGTTAAATAAAGTAACAAAAGGCAGAGGAACTGAGGAGAAAAGGCAGAAAGTACAGAAAAGGAAGAGGAACCAGAGATCAAATTGCCAACATCCACTGGATCATTGAAAAAGCAAGAGAGTTCCAGAAAAGCACTACTTCTGCTTTATTGACTGCCCCAAAGCATTTGACTCTGTAGGTCACAGCAAACTGTGGGAAATTCTTAAACAGAGGGGAATACCAGACCATCTTACCTGCCTCCTGAGAAATCTGTATGTAGGTCATGAAGCAACAGTTATAATTGGATATGAAACAACAAACTGGTTCCAAATTGGGAAAGGAGTAGTTCAAGTCTGCTTAGTGTCAAACTGCTTATTTAACTTATATGCATAATATATCATGAGAAACACTGGATTGGATGAAGTGCAAGCTGGAATCAAGATGGCCTGGAGAAATACCAATAACCTCAGATATGCAGATGACTTCACCCTTATGGCAGAAAGTGAAGAAGAACTAAAGAACTTCTTGATGAAAGTGAAAGAGGAGACCAAAAATGTTGACTTAAAACTCAACATTCAAAAAAGTAAGATCATGGCATCCACTACCATCACTTCATGGCAGATAGATGTGGAAACAATGAAACCAGTGAGAAACTTTATATTTTCGGGCTCCAAAATCACTGCAGATGGTGACTGCCGCCATGAAATGAAAAGATGCTTGCTCCTTGGAAGAAAACTATGACCAACCTAGAGAGCATATTAAAAAGCAGAGACATTACCAACAAATATCCATCTAGTCAAAGCTATGGTTTTTCCAGTAATCATGTATAGATGTGAGAGTTGGACTATAAAGAAAGCCGATTGCTGAAGAATTGATGCTTTTGAACTATGGTATTGGAGAAGACACTTGAGAGTCCCTTGGACTGCAAGGAGATCCAACCAGTCAATCCTAAAAGAAACCAGTCCTGAATATTCATTGAAAGGACTGATGCTGAAGCTGAAACTCTAATACTTTGGCCACCGGATACAAAGAACTGACTCATTGGAAAAGACCTTGATGCTGGGAAAGAATGAAGATAAGAGGAGAAGGGAAGGCAGAGGATGAGATTGTTGGATGGTGTCACCAACTCAATGGACATGAGTTTGAGCAAGCTCCGGGAGTTGGAGATGGACAAGGAAGCCTGGTGCGGTGCAGTCCATGGGGTTGCAAAGAGTCAGACATGACTGAGTGACTGAACTGAACTAAAATAAAGCAACAAGTGCATATAAAAACATAAATATAAAATAATTATGTGAAATAAAAATGTGTTGTAGACTATAGTTTATAACTAATCTGGGTTCAAAGTATTTATGGTATAAGAACATGAATCAAACATACATTGCTCATATGAAGTAGGGAAGAAGTATGTATTAAGTGTTAGAATTCACACAGTTTTTCACAAATGCTCATGGAGCTCCTGCTTTGCCCAGCACATTCTTCTAGGTGCTTGTTAAACTTGGCAAGAAAGTGCTTAATGTTTCCTTCTATCCAAACAAAATAGTAGAATCTTTTTCACAAAACTAACTCACAGAACCAGACTCTCTATTTTTAACCCAGTGTTTAAAATGGCACAGGCATCATTAAGTTTGTCTTTCTCGAATTGTTTCTCTTATTCAGAGACAGTTAAAAACATAATATTTTAAATTGAGCCTTAATTTTTTTCAAGAAATGTGGTGTTTTAACACATGTTTTTTGTTGAGTTGTTGAATATGTAGATACATTTAAATCTGTGTCTCACTACTAAAATCTAGAAATGACTCAGATTCACATGCCAAATAACTAAGAATTTTAAGATTGTTAAAAGGCATTTAATGGCACAGCCATCAATATCGATTGCCAAACTACTATGGTACTGTGTAAGGCATAATATTATTTCTTTTACCAGTGTGTTTGTGACATTTCTATATTCTAATTGGANGAAATGACCCAGATTCACATGCCAAATAACTAAGAATTTTAAGATTGTTAAAAGGCTCTTAATGGCACAGCCATCAATATCGATTGCCAAACTACTATGGTACTGTGTAAGGCATAATATTATTTCTTTTACCAGTGTGTTTGTGACATTTCTATATTCTAATTGGACCTGAAGAGATATTAAGTATTGCTATCCATATGATACAAATTGTGACACAAACATGATTGTTATGTTGCCTGTGATCCATAATGGATAAATCATACCTTTCTAAGTCTGAAGAGTAGAGAGTAAGTAAAAGGAGAATGTAGTCATCAATATAGGAATATCAAGATACATATTGTCTATATATGTCTAAAGAATATAGACCTCGAAAACACAGGAGGTTGTTGACTCAATTGGGAAGATGCTTATGAAGAAATTAGGTAATTACGGAGAAAGAGTNTAGAGAGTAAGTAAAAGGAGAATGTAGTCATCAATATAGGAATATCAAGATACATATTGTCTATATATGTCTAAAGAATATAGACCTCGAAAACACAGGAGGTTGTTGACTCAATTGGGAAGATGCTTATGAAGAAATTAGGTAATTACGGAGAAAGAGTTATGATGAAGATACTGCTGCTAGAAAGCCCCAGAAAATTCACCACTTAGCATTTAAAAGCAATGAACAATAAAATGTCTGCTTGAGAAGATCTGATGATTAATTCCCAGGGCAAGGACCCTGATAGAACAAGATGTTTATAAGGAAGACAAATTATAATGTATCCAGGAAACCAAACACTTAAGTTTGGTTTCTATTTCTGATATCATGCTGGATCATATGATCATATTCATAAGTGAGAATATGATTCAGCTTATGACTAGATAACAACAATCAAAGAAATAAAGTGTTTGAATTAATAGAAATCCAATGTATACCTAATATATTTTCCAGATTATAAATATAAATTAGAAATAAGAATGTATAATATATAACTGAAAATATAATACTTATGAATAAATACAGAAATTTTTCTTTTAGTTACTACATATCTACCCTGTTTGAACATGTAATCTGTTTAAGAAAACAGAATATGCACATAAGACATTTGAACCTACATAAGGCAACTTTTAATGAGGCAACAGGTTAAAATATCACAAAGATAGGGACTATTCCTTAAGGAATCTCTGAAACCCTTGCAGTACTCATTGGGGAAGTATTATGGTCATCTATATCATCAATTTCATTATTTCAGTACAGAAATACACTGTTTTAAGCCCTTCAGAAGTATTTAATTATTTTATTTTCACAAAAACTGATACTATAACTATCCACATTTTACTGATTAGGAAACAGTCTCAGAATAGTCAAGTAACCCAACAAAGTTACATCACCAATAATCAAACAATCAATATTTAAAATAAAGCATTCCTACTTGAGAGGGCTTCCCAGGTGGTGCTCTGTCAGTTCGGTTGCTCAGTCATGGCCAGCTCTTTGTGACACCATGGACTGCAACACACCAGGCTTCCCTGTCCATCACCAACTCCCAGAGCTTGCTCAAACTCATGTCCATCAAGTTGGTGATGCCAACCAACCATCTCATCCTCTGTCATCCCCTTCTCCTCCTACTGTTCTTTCCTAGCATCAGGGTCTTTTCAAATGAGCTAGCTCTTTGTATCATGTAGCCAAAGTATTGGTGTTTCAATTTCAGCATCAATCCTTTCAATGAATATTCAGGACTGGTTTCTTTTAGGATTGACTGGTTGGATNGACGACCAAGGATGAGATGGTTGGATGGCATCACGGACTCAATGGACCTGAGTCTGAGTGAACTCTGGGAGTTGGTGATTGACAAGGAGGCCTGACGTGCTGCGATTCATGGGGTCGCAAAGAGTCAGACATAACTGAGCAACTGAACTGAACTGAACTGAAGTGGCAGAAATATCAGTTCTCCACTTGGACCTTGTAGAACTATGGAATAATTTCTGGAAAGTGAGCCTACAATGCCTCTTGCTGTCCTCCAGTTGATTTTTTTTAAAGAAACTAATTTCCTGTCTTTAAACCTCTTAANGATGGACAGGGAGGCCTGACGTGCTGCGATTCATGGGGTCGCAAAGAGTCAGACATGACTGAGCAACTGAACTGAACTGAACTGAACTGAAATGGCAGAAATATCAGTTCTCCACTTGGACCTTGTAGAACTGTGGAATAATTTCTGGAAAGTGAGCCTACAATGCCTCTTGCTGTCCTCCAGTTGATTTTTTTTTAAAGAAACTAATTTCCTGTGTTTAAACCTCTTCAGATGGATAGAATGACTTCAGTTTCTTGCAGCTGAATTTCACTGGATCTTTCAATGGCTTGATGGTCTACTGTGTCCCAACATTTTCTATCTTGTTTTTTTAGTTTTCTTGACTCACCTTACTTCTGTTCTCTTGATAGGTTTTTCTAAAGTAGAATAGAGACAAAAGAACTGGAAAAATCTATGTATTGTCAAGGATTGGCTTCATGGAAGCAGTGATATCTTTTAAATACAGTGTATACTCAAAATCATCAAATAATTTTTTGCAGAAATACATGCATAATGTTTAAACATACTAGTCATTTATTTAGATACTTTTATTAACCAATTGGGTGAAGTCCTTTATTTAAAACTAAAACAATCAAAACTTGATTTACAGTCTGTCAAGTGATAGATTTTGGGACTTATTCAAATGAGTAAGAGTAAGTGTACTTCTAGAAAATTTCCTCTCTGAAAAATCAATAGCTAAATCAGCAGCACTAGGCTAAAAGACAATGTAGGTCATAAAAAAAGCAAAACAAACAAACAAAAGAAAAAAACATATCTTCAGAAAGAGCTAAAACTGAACATCAATCAATTTCTGGCTAAGTAAATCAACATTGAGTACAATGACAGGAATAAAGCTCTAAATTAGTGAACTAACAATATAATTCTTACAACTTGAAGTATGTTTTGAGACACCTGACATTAAGAGCACCTTTGAAAACCATTTAACTGTGTCCATAGGCTCCTCTCTTGCTTCTCCACAGACAAGTAGACTGGCACTGATTAACCAAATGCTGTTCCATCTATTATTCTTCTAACATATTTTTATGAAATTAATTAGTTACTTAACCAGTTTGCTAACAACAAAACTAGTTGTACTTTCTCTGTATTTTCTAAACAGTAAGGAATTTTAAAAATTCCTTAAGATTGAAATATAAATTAGATGTAGCCACAATTTTAAAAAGGAAATTAAGCAGAATAAAGACAAAAGAGAGATTACATTACATTTCTCAATGCAGTCATTGCTGGGTT
>SJYW01007662.1:321230-343599 GCA_006410735.1 Raphicerus campestris
GTCTGGAAGATCTCCTGGAGTAGGAAATGGCAACTCACACCAGTATTCCTGCCTAGAGAATTCCATGGACAAGTGATCCTTGTGGGCTACAGTTCATGGGTTCACAAAGAATTAGACATGATTGACCACTAACACTAGAAGGTCTTGAATGTCTTCAGAGAATCACTCAACTTCAGCTTCTTCAGCATTTATGGTTGGGGCATAGACTTGGATTACTGTGATGTTGAATCATTTCCCTTAGAAATAAACTGAGATCATTCTGTCATTTTTGAAAATCACCCAAGTACTGTATTTTGGACTCTTGTTGACTCAGGGCTACTCCATATCTCTTAAGAGATCACTTTGGCTTCCTTGATAACAGTGGGTTTTGCTTAAACAAAATCATGGAGAAATTCAAATCATTTCACAGGACCTCTATCCCCTTTTCTTTCTGAGGCTCATACACAAACTCTACTGCATACCCATTTGTAAAAGGGGCTGGAGGATGGGAATAAGCTGCTAGCTTCTTTAAGAGAGAGAGATGGATGGGAAGAAAATATGTTGGGTTATGAGATCAGCTGTAATGACTGACTTGACTATGATGGGGATGTGTGGTGATGAAAATGTAGAAAAATCATAGTCTTATTAGTAATTACTGCATAAACAAAAGCAGAATCAGAAGCTTTTACTGAAACATCCCATCATTGCCTAGTAGCAGGGATACTACTATCTGAATTCCAAGTTATGAATTTTACGCATTCATACCTTTCTGCAGTGCCAATTTCTTCACATCATTCCAGCTTCTTAGTTTTATTAGCCCTGCCTCAAGTCTTTATAGGATTCCCAGGTGACACTAGTGGTAGAATCCACCTGCCAATGTAGGAGACACAAGGATGAGGGTTTGATCCATGGATTGGGAAGATCACCTGGAGAAGGAAATGTAAACCCACTCCAGTATTCTTGCCTGGAAAATTCCACGAGCAAAGGAGCCTAGCAGGCTATAGTCCATGGGGCTGCAAAGAGTAAGACACACCTGAGCATGTGTGCGCATGCACACACACACACACACACACACACACACATGCCACACACCCTTTTACACTGCAACCTACCTGTTATTCACTCTTTGCTACCTACTACTTCATTTCTCAAGCTGCAGTTTGAAGTCAGTATAACAAACATTAGTCTCTGGCACATTCTGGATACTCTGATTTAAGCTAGAGGGCTCAAGGGGATTGGGATACAGTTGTCCTCAAAGAATGCATGATCTAGAGCGGAAATACACTTTATCTACTCATCTTGACCTTGAGATATTTAGACTAGCATCACAGTGTTTGAAATTTCTGTATTGATATCAGCAATATTTCTTAAGAAATATTCCTGAGTAAACTCAGCCTGGTACTCTCAAGAGACACTCCAGTTATAAAGAGTGAAATGTTAAATAAAAATGACCATGACAGAAATTAATTTTACTTCTTTTAGATTTCTGATGTAGCATGATGTAGACAGAACTTAGTAAATCTGATGGACAATTAAGAACTGGAATTAGATATGACCAGCATGGAAAGAAAATCTCTAGATCGTTTTTTTCTTCCAAAGCATTTATTTCATCACCATTTATTGTCTTATTACTCCCTCCATTTTATGTAATCCCTTTTATAACACCCTAAACATGTTAGCTGGAAAACAAAGATGAAGACTGTATGGACAATTTCTTGGATTTTGATATGACTTTTCCACTCTGTAGTAGAAAAGAAATGTACAAATATATTTATATCCTTTGAAAATATGAAATTTGTCATTTGTTACCTTTTAGAGAATATTTCTATATATAAACTATAATTTTGCAGGTGGCTTTTAATAAAAAGTAGAAAGCTGAAATTAAGCAAGGTGAAAAAAAAATCCACAAAATTTTGTCTTTTCTTTAAGCATTTATGACCAGGAAAAAAAGAAAAAGTAAGTTATGATGAATGTAGTAACAGTATTAGATTTTTAAGTTTTCCACCTTCATCATTTTAAAACCCATCATTTTTAGCTATTTACATTCATTTTTTGTTCACTTGAAATTACTTTGAAAATTATTGACATGAATGTAATCATACTGTGATTTTTCTTAATTAACAGGAATTATTACTGAAAAGGCATAGAAATTTGTGAGAAGGAAAAAGAATGGTAAATTCTAGGTAATTTTCATACACATCCCTAGCAAAGCTTAAAGTTAATTGAAGAGTTTGGTTAATGTCCAGCGTAAACTTAATCTCAAGAAAAACCCATAGACATTGCTCCCCATGGATAAAGGCTAGCTATTGAATGCTGCCCAACTTTATCTGTTACATTTTTGTGTAAAATTATAGTTTTTCAGGATTCCTTAACTTACTTGGGTTTCATTTTACATGTCTACCTTGATTATTAAATAAAAGAGTATAAGAGTGAAACAGTTAAGAATTAATAAGGGGAAAAGGCTTTATAATATGACATAAACAATAACATTATTGAAAACTTCCTTTTCCCAATTTACAAAAGCTAATTAGAAATAATGCATTCTATCTCACTGTAAAAGAAACATCAATTAGCTGCTAGCGTTGAGCATGGACAGATTGCGGTACATGTTAGAGTATGTGAATTTTAAAATTATGTTCAGAATACAGACAGAAGTTTGTAAAAATAACAAAAATGAAAGCAAATGATTCTACAAGATCATTTTACTAATTTAAACTATTTCTGTCTCTTGGCTATATTTAATTCAGTAGTTAAGCTTATAGTTCAATGTTATAGATAAGTCTACATTTGGATTTTGTGGCACATAAATATAAAGTATTATATTGGAAATCACATAACAGTTGTTTGTTCAGTTTGGTGTTTGGCCACAATTCTTAGTATTAATAAAATAAAATATTCATTATAGATAGTTCCCAAGAGACCTGGGGCCTGTATTGTGGAGCCACAAAGTCTGATTAAATGTAGGAAAGTACATAGCATTACTATGGGGTCTCAGTTGGCTACAAATCCAGCTTGTCTTCTTTAATAGCTTAGCTTTTATCTCCTGTAATATGTCCTCAATTTGGTCACAGCATTGAAACAAAAGAAGCAAATCTGAAAACTTAACTACAAATCAATTCAATTTACTGTATGTCTTTAGTGGCTAAATTGCAGGATAAAGCTCCTGTTTATATGAAACACATACACATAAGTCAGCAGTGTGCTTTTACTTTGACATCAAATCAAATTATATGGATATTTAACTGAAAAATAATCTTATTCTAGTGAATTTTAAATTCAAGATACCTTTGATGAAAATAGATCGCTCTTATTGACATTTATTATTTTCAATTCTGAGTCACATTAATGTAATTCACCATCTAAAATTTCAATCCTATACATCTTTAACATGCATAAAACTGTTTAGCTGTGAATGTATTTTTATTAAACTATATGTTCTATACATAGTTTTGAAGTAAAAGGCAATATTCTTACCTTTGAGTCTAATATGATTACTTGAAAAGAATATGATGCTCATTTATTTAAGATTAGTTAGTTCTTTAATATTCAAGCATAGTATCATACCAGTCAATTGCCAGGAGAAAAATGCTCTGGATATGGGCCTGCAGTTGAGGAGCTGCAAGAAGGGAGGCAGCCAGGATTAATAGATTTTTGGCAAGATGCATCAATCAGCCAAGGAGTTAGGAAATCTCACTCAAGCCACCTTCGCATACCTGGGAAGTACTGTACTTGCACAGGGAGGTTTTTCAGAGCAATGGGACAGCACCTGTTGTACTTTGCTTTGTGGTATGGAATTTTAGTTCCAAGAAGTGCTAACAAATATCTAATGTCAAAGAGTGAATCAATAATGAAAGAAAATTTCCAGAGGGCAATGTTTTGCTCCCATAAATTCTGGGCTATAACCAGAATGTAATTATATTTGAAAAAAAATTAATTTGTCTAAAGGGTGACACTGGAAAATATCTTATGCTGCAAATTACCTGTTCACTTAGTAAATGTACATGATATAAGCTTTATCATTTTATATTTTAAGTACCAAATAGAAAGAACACATGCTCAAAAGATCCATATTTGGTCCACTCATTTTACCTCTCCAAGATCCATTTTCCTCAAGGCTAAGATAGAAATAATACTTATCTTATAGAACAAGTGAATGGATCAGTAACAATGTCTGTAAAATTTCCTACAGTGTACTCAGTGGAGATGCTAGATCGATAGGAAATAATTTGTTTCCGTCCAAATCCTCAAATAGCACTTAAAAGGCTGATGAGTATGAACACCTTAGTATTTTCTGTTTACCTTGACATAACGCTTAGTCTATGACTCCTGTTCTACTAATGCATGACAGCAGCAATGTGGAAATATCAGTTCTACTATCTTCTTTCCAATACTGAATGCTAAAATTATTTCTACTCATTCATTTAATCAATATTTAACAATGCCTACTATGTGCCAGTCTTTGTACCAAGCAAAAGAGTTACAAAGATGCGTAATTGTGCTCCTGTCACTGTAAAAGTTTACTGTCTACTCAGCAGAGCCAGGAATGTAATTGTACATCCAAATATTGGCTTTGATGCTTAATAATCAGTAGCCACACAAAATGGTGAATCAAAATACTATGTCCTACAATATGAAAATTCTGATTAGAAATCTCTCTATTTTGTTTTTGTGTGTATGGAGAAAGCAGGGAAGAGGGAAAGGATGAAACAGCGAGGAACAAATATGTGGAGCGAGGCAGTCAAGATGCCATTGATCCTATCATTCTCCATATATATGAAATAATGATCAAATAAAAATGTAGTGGTATATAGCAGACAACTGGGAAAACATTATCACTATATAAAATTAGGAAGCAGAAATAATTAAGAAAAAGATCACTAATATTAGACTACTTGGAAAAATAAAATGAAACAATAATTGGATGACTAGTAATGAAAGTGCCTGTTTGTAATGATTTCACCAAATTTGAAGTCGAGTTTACTGCATCTGACCCTTTATGTCTATAGTGTGTCTGTTCTCACTATGTTTTTATGTATAATTAAAAGTTTATTCTTTGGGTTACTAGTATTTATGAAGTGGAAAATTTAAACCCTGTAAGCTTCTGGTTTAATTTTGCTTTTTACAGTTCATTATGATATACTTAATGTATAATAAACTCATAATTTTAATATACAAATTTGATATGTTGGAATATATATATGTTATACATCCTTGAAACCATTATCACAATCATGATAGTGAACATATCCATTACTTCTGAAAGTTTCCTCATGTTCCTTGGTAATCCCTTTCTTAAGCCCCTCCTCCCCACCATGGGCAAGTCTGACACATTTTCTGTCACTGTATGTTATAGTGAGAAAATTGCATTTTCTAAAATTTAAATAAATAATCATAAAAATGTATTCTTTATGTCTTATTTCATTCAGCATAATTATTTTGAGATTTACTCATGCTGTTTTTTAATAGCTTATTATTGTGTTATTCGGTAATATTCCTTTGTATGGATCTTCCATATTTGTTTATATATTCAGCTGTCGATGGATTTTTGGATTGTTTTGAGTTTGAGGCTACTCTGAATAAATATACTGAATAGATACACAGATACAAATCTCTGTATGGACATATACTCTCATTCCTTTAGGGTAAATGGCTAGCAGGAGAATAGCCGTGTCATTTGGGGGATATGTTATTAATTCTTCAAGAAACTGCCACACCGTATTCCAGAATTGCATCTTACATTCCCACTAGCAGCACATGAGAGCTTCATTCACTCCACATAGTTGCCAGTAATTGGCTTGGTAAATTTCTAAAATTCTCTCTATTATAAGAGGTACGTAATGGTATCTCGTTATATTTTATTTGGTATTTTCCAGTTAGTAATTATAAGAGATTCTCGTATCTCTTCATATAATTATTTGCAACCACTACGTCTTCTTAAATAAGATGTCTGTTCAGATCTTCTGCCAAACTCTTTAGTGGGTCATTTTGTTTTCATTCTAATGTGTTCTGAGAGTTCATTTTATAATCGGGATATAAGTGCTTTATCCAATAATATCTAACTTGAAATTATTTTCTTCTAATCTGTAGCTTCAAGAACTTGTAGCTTAATTCTCTTAAAAGACTGTTTTGGAGATCACAGTTTGTAAGTTTAGAGAAGTATAATTTATCAGTAACTGTTATAAACATAGAGGCAAAACTTCTAAAGAAACTTGTAAAGAAAATTCTAGCTAATTCAATCCAACAATATATAAATAGAATAAAACAAGATGACCAGGTAGGACTTTTCAACATCCATTCTTATTTAAAGTAAAAAATAAATAAATTAAAAATCCTGAAAGAGAACATGAAAAAGAGAACATCTTCTCTCTGATAATGGGCATCTACAAATAATGTTGTGTCCCAGTTGGTGCTGGTGGTAAAGAAACTGCCTGCCAATACAGGAGACATAAGAAAGGCAGGTTGGATTCCTGAGTTAGGAAGATCCCCTGGAGGAAGGCATGACAACCCACTCAAGTTTTCTTGTCTGGAGAATCCCATGGACAGAGGAGCCTGATGGACTACACTCCATAGGGTCACAAAGATTTGGGCACGATGAAAGCGACTTAGCACGTACATGCACCAATAATGTCAATCATGCTACATGTTAAAAATATGAAATCCTTTCCCCCTAAAATTGGGAATGAGAAGAGGACGACTCTTCTCAGCACCCTTATTCAACTTTGTACTGAAGATTCTAATCCATGAAATAAGGCATAAAATAAGTGACATGCAAATTTAGGAAAAGCTACTAGAATAAGCAAGTTTAGCCAAGTTGCAAGATAAGACATTATGATTGTAGTCATGATTTAATTTCATTTAAAAGCAACATTTTTAATAGAATAGAAATATGATTCTGCATGTGTGTTAAGTCATTTCAGTTGTGTCTGACTCTTTTCGGCCCCATGGAGCCCTCCAGGCTCCTCTGTCTATGGGATTCTCTAGGTAAGAATACTGGAATGGGTCACCATGCCCTCCTCCAGGGTATCTTCCTGACCCAAGGATCAAACCTTTGTCTCCTGTGGCTCCTACATTGCAGGCAGATTCTTTACTGCTGAGCCACCTGGAAAGGCCAGAAATATTAATTTAGAATAAATCTAGCACAACATGTGTAAAGGTTATAGATTTAAAATTATAAACATTGCTAACACAATTTAAAGAAGATCCAATTAAAAAGTGAGATTTTATCATGTTTCTAGTTCAGAGCACTCAATATGATGACAGTTTTTTTTTTCCTCCAAAGAGTGTCTCTAGATTATATCTATAGATTCAACACAATCCTAATAAAAATCATAGCAGAATTTTTTGTAGAAATCACTTTTGTTTTTAAATTCATATGGAAATACTAAGGATCTTGAATAGCTCAAATAATTTTGGAAAAATTGGAGATCTGGAATAAAGCAGCAACACTATTAAAAAAAAGATGTGGGTTTTGGCTTAAATGGAGCCAAATAGGTCAAAGAACAGAGAATCTAGTGATAGATCTGTATACAGGCATACCTCAGAGATACTGTGGGTTTGTTCCTGGACCACTTCAATAAAGTAAATATTGTAATAAAGTGAGTCACAAATATTTTTTTGGTTTCTCAGTGCATATAAAAGTTGTATTTCTACTGTAGTGCATTAAAGATGGAATACTATTATGTCTAAATATAAATACTTAGTTTAAACATACTTTATTGTTAAATATGCTAACGATCATTTGAGTCTTTATTAGTCATAATTATTTTGCTGATGGAAGATCTTGCCTCAGTGTTGATGACTGTGACTAATTAAGGTGGTAGTTGCCAAAGATTGAGGTGACCATAGCAATTTCTTAAGATAGCAATGAAGTTTGTCACATAGATCTTTAATGTGGCAGATCGATCTCTTGTTTTCATGAACAATTTCTTTGTAGTGTGCAAGACTATTTGAGACAGTTTACTTACAGTAGGACTTCTTTCAAAATCAAAAGTCAATCCTCTCAAACTTGCTGCTGGTTTATCAATTAAGTTTATGTAATATTCTAAATGCTTTGCTGTCATGTCAACAACTTCATAGCATCTTCATAGCATCTTCATCAGTAATAAATTCCATCTCAAGAAACTACTTTATTTGCATATCCATGAGAAGCAACTCTTCATCCATTTAAGTTTTATCATGAGATTACAGCAATTCAGTCTCATCTTCAATGTCCACTTCTGATTCCAGTTCTCTTGCTGTTGCTACCACATCATCAGTTCCTTCCTCCACTGTAATCTTGAACCCCTCAAAGTCATCCATGAGGGTTGGAATCAGCTTCTTCCAAAATCCCATTAATATTGATATTTTCACCTTTCCCCATGAATCATAAATGCCTTTAATGGCATGAGAATATGGATCTTGTGTTATCAGGCATGAAAATGTCATTAACCTCATTGTGCCTCTCCATCAGAGTTCTTGATTGACCAGGTGCAGTGTCAATGAACAGTAGTATTTTGGAAGAAAATTTTCTTTTTTGAACAGCTTAATGTTTTAAACTCAGTGCATGATATTGCAAACTGATGTATTGTCATTCAGGCTTGTGCTATTTATAGAGCACAAGCAGAGTTAATTCAGCATCATCCTTAGGGACGCTAGGATTTTTAGAATGGCAAATAAAGACCGGTTTCAACTTATAGTCACCAGCTGTACTAGTCCCTAACACGAAAGTCAACCTGTCTTTTAAAGCTTTGAAGCCCGAGATTGACTTCTCTTCTCTAGTTATGAAAGTCTTAGATGGCATTTTCTTCCCAAAAAAGCTATTTCAACTATATTAAAATCTGTTTTTTAGTGTAGCTACCTTCTTTAATGATCTTCACTAGATCTTCTGGATAACTTGCTGCAGCTTCTCCATCAACACTTGCTCCTTTACCTTGTACTTTGATGTTTTGGAGATGGTAACATTCCTTGAACCTCATGAACCAACCTCTGCTAGCTTCAAACTTTTCTCCTGCAGCTTCATCACCTCCCTCAGCCTTCATCAAATTAAAGAGTTAGGGTGTTGCTCTGGATTAAGCTTTTGCTTAAGATGATGTTGTAGCTGGTTTAATGTTCTAGTCAGACAACTAAAGCNTTCAAACTTTTCTCCTGCAGCTTCATCACCTCCCTCAGCCTTCATCAAATTAAAGAGTTAGGGTGTTGCTCTGGATTAAGCTTTTGCTTAAGATGATGTTGTAGCTGGTTTAATGTTCTAGTCAGACAACTAAAGCTTCCTTCATATCAGCAATGAGGCTGTTCCACTTCTTAGCATTTGTGTGTTCACTGGAGTAGTACTTTAATTTCCTTCAAAAACTCTTCCTTTGCATTCACAACTTGGCTAACTGTTTGTCACAAGAGGCCTAGCTTTCAGCCCGTCTTGGTTTTCAACAATTCTTCCTCACCAAGTTTAATAATTTCTAACTTCTAATTTTTAACTTAAAGTGAGAGATGTGGCTTGAATACTTAGAGACCATTGTAGGGTTATTAATAGACTGATTACAATAATGTTGGGTCTCAGGAAATTGGGAGGCCAGAGAGGGAGAGAGACAGAGGACTAGCTGGTCAGTCAAAACACACACATTTGTTGATTAAGTTTGCCATCTTATATGGAAGTGATTTGTGCCACCTCAAATAATTGCAATATTAACATCAAATATCACAAATCATAGACCACTGTAACAAACATGACAATAATGAAAAGCTAGAAATACTAGAAGAATTACTAAAAGAGAGGCAGGAAATGAGAAAATGCTGTTGGAAAAAATGGTGCCAATAGACATTAAACTTACTTACACAGAGCGGTCACACTGTATCTGCAAAGTGCAATAAAATAAAAGTGAAAGTCGCTCAGTCCTGTCTGACTCTTTGTGATCCTATGGGCTGCATAGTCCATGGAATTCTCTAGGCCAGAATACTGGAGTGGGTAGCCTTTCCCAAGACATGCCAGAATACTGCAGTGGATAACCATTCCCAAGAACAATTTATTTCTGAAAACACTCTAACGGAATTCAGTAGGAAAAGGTAACTATTTTCAACAAATGATACTAGAACAATTGGAAATCTGATTTTAAAACAGGGTTAATACAGATTAACTTCAACTTGTATCTTGTAATTAAACCTAANTGCATACAGTGGAGATCAGAGGAAGAAAGCAAGCTCTCTGATGACTCTGCATGCATGCGTGCTAAGTTGCTTCAGTCATGTCCTACTCTGTGCGACCCCATGGACTGTAGCCCGCCAGACTCCTCTGTCCATGGAATTCTCCAGGCAAAAATAGTGGAGTGGCTTGCCATGCCCTTGTCCAGGGGATCTTCCTGACCCAGGGATAAAACCCAAGTCACCTGTGTCTCTGACATTGCAGGTGGATTCTTTACCACAAAGCACTGGGGAAGCCCCCAGTGACTCTTACAAGGGTACTGATGCCATCTTGGGGACTCCACTCTCATGCTGTCTTCTAACCCTAACCACCTCCCAAAGGCCACACCTCACAATACCATTGCATTGAGGAGGCAGCTCTTCAACATGAATTTGAAGGGATAACACATTCAGTCCATTACAGAGGGAAAACTGGACAGGTCAGAATTTCAAAAGCAATAGTCAGACCTTCATGGGCACCGGTGTATGAGTATGTGCAAATGGGCAGTACTGCCCAATAGGGAATATCCACCTCCAGCATCTGACTGGGCCTTAAGCCCAGCAGCCTGGGAAGGGACAGGACAGGGATTATTATGACAATTTCAAGAAAGAGTAGACAGAGGCTGGCATAGGTAAAGGAAGCTGCCCAGACACAGGGTGATAGTTCTGATATATGACTCCTCCCGTTCTCTCAGCACAGACAAGTCAACAAGGCAAGGCAGCCTCAGTGACCTAACCTGGAAAGTGGAGAGAAGTAGAAATAAATACATTAGTTCAACATGCTTTATCACATATTTACTGTAGCACAGGAACCAACCCCAGGTTCCAAGAACACAGTGATGAACAGGATAGACAGTGGCCGTGCCCACCTGGAGCTTACACTCACGTGGGAATGCATGTAAACCGCTTGGACCTTGAGCATATAATTAACTTCCAGTATATGTTACCTATTAAAGGAAGGTCAAGGAGTCAACAAAAGCACAATTGTCTCCTCTCATTATATTCCCTCTACCATCTTGATTCCTATTAAGGACCTAGAATCACTTTAGATTTGTGCTTAGGGCAATGAGAAGACTATAAAGTAATGGTAGAGGCTAATTCAGTCAGAGTATGTTGTTGTTTGGTTGTTCAGTCGTGTCAACTCTTTATGACCCTGTGGCCTGCAGCACATCAGGCTTCCTTGTCTTTCACTATTTCCCAGCATTTGCCCAAACTCAAGTCAACTAAGTTGGTGATGTTATCTAACCATCTCATCCTCTGCCACCCACTTCTCCTTTTGCATATGAATATCTTTTTCAACTTTGCATCTGAATATATTGTGGAGCCACGCAAGAAGGCAGGTGGATTTTGTCCAAAAACACCCCAAACTCCATGAAGGGTTTCAGCAAAGCATTTTTGAAGGCAAGGTGAGGCAGGAGCAAGGTTGATTTTTGCAGATTTCTTGATACAGGAGTCCTTTGTCCACATAAGTCAGATCAAGATGTTTCTATAAACCTCCAACAAAGCAAATGTCATTCTCTGTGCTGTGACTTCTTACTTCTGTATGAATAGAAACATGCTATACTTGCAAAGGTCTGAGCCTTGCGAAAAGTCTGTCCTGTATCTTTCAGGCTCTAGCAGATAGCTTAACTCTAAACAAGAGCAACAGAACACAAAGGAAGCTGAAGGTTCAATACGATAGCCTGATGCGAAAAGCCAGCTCACTGGGAAAGCTCCTGATGCTGAGAAAGATTGAAGGCAGAAGGAGAAGGGGAAGACACAGGATGAGATGGTTGGACGGCATCACCGACTCAATGGACATGAGTTTGAGCGAGCTCCAGGAGATGCTGAAGGGCAGGGAGGCCTGGCATGCTGCAGTCCATGGGGTCCCAAAAAGTCAGACACACCTTAGCGACTGAATAACAACAAAGTCAAAGAAACAGATCTAATAAGGAGTCAGGTTTGTTCTTTACTGTTACGAGAGAAGTTGAGTGGCTGGCCTCAAGTCACAGAGCAAATAAGTGGCTACCTACCCAGGCAAGTTTAATTCAGACACTCTGGGTCCTTTTCACCTTCGCCTCCTTCTTCAGAACCAGTCAAAACTACAGCCCCAAATGTAAGTCAGTGTTTGTTTGTTTTGGAGATTTGCATAGATAATCCCATTTCTGTAGAGGCCACCCCTGGTCTCATCCAAAATTTCCTGGAAAACTAAGAGAAAAAAGCATTTTCAAGCTCAAGCAGCGTGCTGGCACTGGGAAGTGTTTGAAAAGAAAGGCCTCTTTGTCCCTGGTGTTGCACCATGCACGTAATCTCATTTTCAGCTAATCAATTCATATACAGTAAAAAGCCTAATGTGATTCCTCATTAGCAGAGGGCCATAAAGAAGCCAGTTCCGAGGCTGCACTAAATCCCAAAATGGCTGGCACCTCCCAACCGGCGATTATCAAATTGGCTGGCATTAATCATTTTTAATGACCAATTTGTGTTTTTTACTTTAAAAAAAAATGAGTGTGGGGCAGGGGGGTGCTTTGTCTGATTATTGGTGTAAAAGAAAACAAGCAGGTTTGGTAAAATCTCATTAAAAAAAAAAAAGTGGGAGAGAATTAACCAGGGGAAAGGGATGGAAAAAAAAAAACAGAGAAGCTTGAATCACCTTTGTCAGGTATGAGGCTGTGACCAGCAAAACAGACCATCAAGAGGAGGCCTTTCAGCAGAGGCCTGCAAGGGGGGCCGTCAATGGCCCCTTTATTTGTGAAAGATGGATTATTTTAAATAAATTACAGAGCACTTTCACTGAATAAACAGCGTCTCGGTGGCTGTGGTGTGCTGTACATGCTTAATTGCGCCACAGAAAAATCCTAAAAGACTCTTGAGTCCAGGGCTGGGCTTTGAGTTTGCTGATAGGATTCGAGTCCTCAGGTGGGGCCCAGATGATCTGGAACTGAAAGCCAATGCCCTAGAGAAGAAAACAGTGAGCCTAATCGGGAATATATACTTATAATATTTCGGAAAACCACAGGGATGGAGGGTTCCCAAAACTGCACAAGGCGTCCTCAGAAGTGAGCCATCTGCATGTCATTTTTATTTGCGTTTGATATGTTAAATGCCCCCGATGTTTATGGCATGGAAGCCCACTCAAACATTGCAAAGATTCCTTGGCCAAAGCAAGAGGGCTCTCTCCTTGCATTGCACCCCTCCCCCAGCATCCCCTCCCCTTCATATACCCCGGTACTGTCCTTTATTTGACCAAAAGTTCTACCGTGAGAACCCACCTAAAGAGGGGTTTTTAGATCCCTTTTTTTTTTTTAAGAATCGCAGCACAATCTGACCTTGTTTTAGAAACAGGTTAAAGTGATTTATTATGTGAGGACCCAGAGTGACTACAGGCGGGAGTCAGGCTAAAAAGCTGGAAGCAGGAAAGGGCATTTGAGCCCTTCCCAAGGAACCCAGGCTCGGGCAGGGAGCCTGATCGCAAGAGATGATGAAGAGCTCAGGGCACAAGCAAATCAAGTTAGGGGAATACACACCACTATGTTTTATGGGAGGCATGGGGTATATTCATTTTGACAGCCAGTATTACAGAAAGTAAAATGACCCTCATTTGCTAATATCCCCCAAATTGAACTGCAACAAGCAAGCAGGTACCAGTCACCCTGAAGAACTGCAATCAAGGAGCGGGGAGAAAAAAAGAAGAAGGATATAGTCAAGGCTCACAAAAATCATAGAATCAGGGCTTTCTCTTGAGAATTTCAACACATACGACTTTAATAAGGGACTTACCACCCTCCCCCAAATGTAGCTGTGAAATTCTTCCCCAAAGGTGACACAATTAATTGCATTTGCAGTTAACACAATTAAAGCGTAGCTGAAAGACTGGCCTGCACCTAATAAATCTCAAATGTTAAGAGGGATAATCAGGTTGATAAATCATTGGGTTGTACCACCTGAGAAAGTATATAAAGGCCCAAGATCGTGGGAAAGGATGAGGCATTAATGAGGAATAACTAGGTAGCCCAGCAGCCTTAGTTTAGATGTCACAGTTATTTGAGACTTCTCCTCATTGTTTAATTTTGAACAGAACTGCACAGATTGCTTAAAGATGTTCATTTTGAAATTGTTAACTCACTCCGCCAGAAGACAGTGTGCCTCAAACTCGGTAAATCAGTTGTGACCTCCTAATCTTTCTTCCATAAATCAGTAGGATTGAGTTAGTTAATAATTATGCCTATACTCAAAGAGGACGAGATGGTAAGATAGCATCACCAACTCAATGGACCTGAATTTGAGCAACTGTGAGGGATAGTAGAGGACAGAGGAGCCTGGCGTGCTACAGTCCATAGGGTCGCAATGAGTTGGATACAACTTAGCGCCTGAACAACAAAAACAAATACTCACCTTATAATAAGATGGAGAAGAAGGACGTATATGAAAAACAAATCAATTCTTCCCAAAAGGTGCCAGACAGAAACTGTAAAATCTATGAAATGTGGACAAATAATGGGCAAGTTACTTACTTGAATTATCTGAGAATTAGATTCCTCCTATGAGGAGTATACTATTCAACTTACACTCAAAACATTGTTTTGAGGATTAAGATCAAAGCAGAGCAAAACAGTGCGGTTGGTAACTGAGATGCAAGTCTTTACCCGGAGTTGAGAGGACTAACACATGATGTGGCCATAGCAGCTTGCTTCCACATCACGGAAGATCTTAAAGACTGAACTGTGGGCTCTGTTCTGAGAGTGAAGAGGAGCCATGAACAGATATTTGGATTTGGCAGTGAGTGATACTACCAAAGCTGATATTATTATAGGAACTGGCCCTTTACCTAAAAGAAAAAAGAATGTGAAGCAGGAACAGAGATATAGGTTTTATTACAATTGTGTAGACATGAATGCAGAACAGACCAGGTCATTGTCAATACAATTAAAAATCAGAGAACAAGAAGCAATAGAAGATAGCACACAGGGGAAAGTCAAACCTGAATTTGAAATACGAGTTCTGAGGGGTTGAGAAAACTCAGTAATTTGGTCATTTACTGATTTTTTAAAATGAAATTTAGTGAGCTGCTATTATTGCCTGATACTGTGCTGCTGCTGCTGCGTTGCTTCAGTCGTGTCCGACTCTGTGCGACCCCAGAGACGGCAGCCCACCAGGCTCCCCTATCCTTGGGATTCTCCAGGCAAGAACACTGGAGTGGGTTGCCATTTCCGTCTCCANTAAGATAATCAGAGGAGAAAGACAAGGACTCCTAAAAGAGCTGAGACAGCCTACAGTTGGACAGAGTCTGCAGGATGCTGAGCTTGGCAAGGGGCCCAAGGCAGCAAGAAACACAACCCATCAAGTAGAGAAAACACTCCTTCCTTTAAGAAACTCAATATTTCATCTGGAAAATCAAGGCTAATCCTTTTCTTAAAATAGCAAATAATAAAAGACAAGATATGACCCACTCTGTCCATGCGGTGCCTTTCTAAGAGCTGCAGAAAACCTGAGAAGGGCAGGTTTTAATATCAGAAAAGGTTCAGGGATGCGTTTGTCTTTGCTTGGCCTTGAAGGACAGGAAAGAACTGGCTGGGGAAACCAGATAACAATAGGCCATTCTAGTAAGAGGAAATTCCTGAGCCAAGGCCAGGAGTCAGGAATGAGTGTGGTGTTTTGACAGGACAGCTAGAAGCCCAAACTGGCGGGTAGAGACTCTGCATTTGGAAAGGATAGGAAATGAGATAGGATAGGTGGGAATGGATAGCATGTGAAGGGCCTTGAAACTCAGGTAGAGACATTTGTGTTTCTTAACCCAACCTTCAGCGGGAGCGGACAGATGAACACCATCTTTCGTTCCTAGCAGCTCTGGGCCAGCTCATGAGCATCCATCCATTCATTTATTAACTCATCCTTTCAGTAAATGAGTGGCTAGATGCCACAGCTAGGAAAATCAGGACTCAAGTGACCAGATAATTTAAGTGCCAGCGCAGGACACTTTCTGTACAATCTCTCTTCTTTCTGTTCTAAGTTCTCAACAGAATCTCCTTTAACAACCCCTTCATGGCAACCTGGGCTGTTGCCATGGAGCTCCAAACTCTAGGAGCTTCTATGCATTACCCAGTTCCAAAGTCACGCCCAGGTTTTTAGGTATTTGTTACAGCAGTATCCACTTCTTGGTACCAGTTACTGTGTTAGTCATCTCAGGGGTAACAAATACCATAGACTGTATGGTTTAAACAAATAAACAAACAAAAGATAGAAAAAAAAAATCCTCAAACACTAAAATATTATAAATGTTTTGTGGATAACATATGGCATATTTTTAAAAATGTTTATTTGGAGCTTTGCCCTCATGTATCACTTGAAAATAATATCACATGAAAAATAAAAATAATTAAGAGCTGATACATTTGCTTTTTTCCCCACTGTTACATGCTATAAGAACGGCAAATAAGTGTGGCCTTGTGTGAGCATGCATGCTAAGTTGAAAAAAAAAAAAAAAAAACCCTCTCAAACATTAACTTCTCACGGTTCTGGAGGCTGAGAGCTCCAAGATCAAGATGCTAGCAGATTCACTTCTAGGTGAGGGCTCTCTTTCTGACTTGTACACGGCCACCTTCCTGCTCTGTGTTCACATGGCTTTTTCTTGGTGTATAGAGAATCCCTCTGCTTTCTCTTCTTTTGAGGGCAATAATCCCATCAAGGGGGTCTTATTCTCATAACCTCATCTAACCCCAGTCACCTCCTAAAGACCCCACCTCCAATTACCATCACATTGACAGTTAGGGCTTCAGCATAGACATTTGAAAGGGACACAGACCTTCAGTCTATAACAGCTTATTTCCTGTTTCACTGAGTAAATAGAAAGAAAGAAGAGCTTCCACACACACAGACCTGATCCACCAGCCTGTCTGCACACACACCCAAACATTTTTCCTCCTCCACTGTGTGAACGAAGGGCTTGACCATGTGCCTGCCTAGGGCTGAGCTAAGCTTAGGACAACCCCACAGGACTCTGGTAGTCCTAGAACATTTCCTCCAGAAGGTAAGCTGGGAAACACGAGAGGACTTGTCAGTAGACGGGAGAGAGTACATAGCCACTTAGATATGGTGAGCTTGTCTGGGGAACTGCAGTGCTTCCTTTGATGGGAGCATGCCTGGGTAGACAAGCATGTCTGCATTATGGAGGGTGGTAGTATTTCCTGGCAAAATGGCCAGTGCACCAGCATCAGAGTCAAACTGCCCTCCTTTTAAACCTCAGCTCTGCCTCTTACCAGCTGGTTACTTCAGCAGAGTTATAGTCACATTGGAGAATGGGAACCTTGCATACTCTGATTGCTTTATTCCCAGTGCTTAGCACAAATAGCATCTGGAAATATAACTAATAGTGTTAAAAATATAGAATCTAAAGTCACACTCCAGGTTGGGCTCCTAATGCCCCCCTTTAACTAGCAGTGTGACCTAAAGCCAACTGTTCACTTGTCTAAGCTCTAGTATTCTCATCCACAATATAGGGTTAGTAATAGTACTTCCCATATAGGATTGAAAGATAAAATTAGATAATACACGGAAGACATTGTCACAGCACCTACTGCACACACGCCTGCTCACTCAGTCCTTTCCAGCTCTTTGCAACCCCGTGGACTGTAGCCCACCAGGCTCCTCTGTCCATGGGATTCTTCAGGCAAGGATATTGGAGTAGGTTGCCATGCACTCCTCCAGGGGATCTTCCAGACCCAAGAACTGAACCTGCGTCTCTTGCATCTTCTTCCTTGGTAGGCAGATTCTTTACCACTGAGCCACCTAGGAAGCCATACTTAATAAATGCTAGTTATTGATAGGATCTTTTGTTGCAGGGCTATATAATGATATAGTTTTTCACTGAGTGATTATCAGTTTCCTTCTTGTAACACAGTTTCCATAAAACCCTGCCTCTATGAGTTTTGAGGACAAACAGTTGGCATGTAGATAAGCTGAGCTTGTCAAGTAAAAGGTTCTTTTGTGTCCTGTTTCTCCTACCATATTCTGCAACTTAACCAGAGAGCTAAAATCAGCCAGGTGTGGGTGCTAGGCTCTCACTTTTGGCCCCTCCATGAAAAACAAATTTCTCCATCCCTTCTTGAGGAGGGTCCCTGCTGTTCTCACCCTTGTTTTCTTCCTTTCCTTTGCTGCCTTGTCTGAGCACTAGGCCCCAGGTGGGGGGACTTGCCTTCAGCTCCACTCCAAGCTCTAAGATTACTGTTTTCATTTCCCCGACTGCTTGGTGACCGCGATGTGGCCCTCGGGGTAAGGGAGCCCGGGAGAGGGTGTGACCAGCGGGATCCCATTAAAATACAGAGCAGTCATGCAGCCGGGGCTGTTCGGCTCCTTCCCGCCTGCTCTCGCCACCCCGCCCCCAAATATGATCATAACAGCACAGAGCTATAAAGTTGCTTTTCATAGCACGTATTGCCCAGCTCCCTAACAAAGTTCTGACTGTCAAGAAGAAAAGGAGGACATTGTAAGGAAGGGATTAAAGGCGGGAGTGGTGAAGAGAGGCCGTGTGGTATGGTGGCAAGATCCGTAGATGTGAAGCGAGACCCAGTGATTCTTGCTGAATTCTGCAGCAAGCTAATAGAAGAGGCCTCTCCTTCTTGGATCTCAGTTGCCCCCTTTGTACAATGAGGGTCTAGGCTGAGATGGTTTCAGTATCCTCTTCAGCCTCTGGAGAGGGGAAAAAATGTTACTTGACACCAAACAGAACCACAGGATGTAGTGTCTGCTCGTGTCATGATCTGCCACTCAGAAGTGATTTAGCTTGGAAGCAGCCCTGGGGTGCAGGGTCTAGAATGGGAACGCCAGGCCATGGAGTTTGAAGTGGAGACATCTGGGTCCTTTTGATTTGCCTTGGTTGTCACTGAAACGTTCAGATCGTTGGGAGCCTTATTCATAGCACAGCACTAGCCTTCTGAAGATATTTGTAAGCATCTTCTAACACGTCTGGGTGTGTGCACACTTCAGTCGTGTCTGACTCTGTGTGACCCCAGTAGACTATAGCCCCGTAGGCTCCTCTGTTCATGGGATTCTCCAGGCAAGAACACTGGAATGGGTTGCCATGCTCTCCTCCAGGAGATCTTCCCAACCCAGGGATCGAACCCACATCTTCTATGTCTCCTGCATTGGCAGGCAAGTTCTTTACCATGAGTGCCACCTGGGAAGCCCCTTCTAACACATACTAGATGCCTAAGGAATGTTCGCTGAATGAATGAATGAGTATGTGGAGGTTGGGAATGGGTTCTTTTGCTTCAGTCATGATTCATTCACTCACTTTTTATTGAATGTCTATTATGTGCCAGAACCTGGATATACACACTAGAGAACAAATAAGGCCAAGACCCTGCTGCCCTCATAGAGTTCACATTCTAATAGGAAGACACTGAAGATACCTGAGTGAATGAGTGCAAGAGGAAAAATAAAGGCGATAAGGGGAGAAGGATTTAAGAGAGCCAGGGTGCGAGCTCATATACAGCATAATTACGGGAGGACTCCTTAATAAGATAACACCTGAGAGAGACTGGAAAGAAAATGAGCAGCCAAAATGATATTTGAGAAAATTGCCTGCCAGGAAGAAATGGTACTGAGCACAAAGTCCCTGAGGCGGGAGTCGGCTTGGTTTATTTAAGAAGAAGCATGGAGGTCCACATGGTTGGAACCCAGGGAGCAAGGAAGAGATGCCTGGGAGGTGATGTCAGAGGACTGCTAGCAGGTACAGATCATAGTAAGGATCTGACCTGAATTTTAACTAAGGCTGGCATCCAGGAGGTGAGTTTGGAGCTAAGAAACAGGAAGTGGTATATTTTAAAAGACAAATGTTGACAATAAGAATTGGCCAAAGTGAGGGAGGAGTATCAGTGGGAAAGTCAACTAGGAGACTACTGAAATAATCTAGCAAAGAAATGATACTGAATTAGACCATCATAATGAGGCAGGAGTAAGAAGGGGTCGGGTTTCGGACATATGTTGAAGACTGAAAGGCTTCCCTGGTGGCTCAGATGGTAAAGAATCTGCCTGTAATGCAGGAGACCTAGATTCGATCCCTGGGTCAGAAAGATCTCCTGGGGAAGGGACTGGCAATCCACTCCAGTATTCTTGCCTGGAGAATTCCATGGACAGAGGAGCCTGGCAGGTTACAGTCCATGGGGTCACAAAGAATCAGACAGGACTGAGCAACTAACACTTTCACTTTCACTTTTGAAGACTGAACCAGTTCAATTGCCTTTACTCCTGTACCACCATTTCGTCAAAGACTGGCAACTTCTCTCTCCAACTGGATCATAAGTTTCTTGAAGGCAGGGGTTCTGTGCAGCTATCAAGTTCTTGGTATATTTGTTAAACGACATGTGGTACTGGTTTAGTGGTTTAGTCTCTAAGTTGTGTCCAACTCTTGTGACCCATGGACTGTAGCCCACCAGGCTCCTCAGTCCATAAAATTCTCCAGGCAAGAATACTATAGTGGGTTGCCATTTCTTTCTCCAGGGGATCCTCCCAACCCAGGAATCAAACCTGGGTCTTGAGCATTGCAGGTGGATTCTTTACCAATTGAGCTACTAGGGATAGACATCTAATACACCTCTGTTCACTCAATTCAGTGTAATCAGTATTTATTCATCATCAAGCTCCAACCTCATCTCCCAGAGAACTTCCAGGTACTCAAGGCAAGTGGTTTGTTTCCACATCTTTAGAAGGGTTTGTTCATAGAGTAAAACACAGGGTTAAAGAAACATTTGTTCTCTTTTTAATGATGGGAAAGGAACAGGTTTAAATACTGATAGGAAGTAGTGTCAAAAAGAGGAGATTTTGAACAAAGCATCAGAGAAGGAAAATGTGAAAGAGAAAAGTCCTGACAGAGCTAGAAGAGCTGAATGAGAAAACTTTTAGGAGGAGGAAGGGCAAGGATGCATGTCGATGTAGAGGGCTCACGATAGAAACAGAAGACGTGTTTCTGATGATTATTTTTTCAAGTGCTGGGTATTGGTGTACAGGTCGAGGTTGAGGTTTAAGAAGAGAGGAGAAAATTTTACTTATGTTATAGAGGAAAGACAAGAAATTTGAAAAGTGGTCAGCATGTAGTAACTGGGGGGCAGTAAGGCATCTGTTGAGGTCACTATGTGCTCATTTATAGCAGCCTTGATCTATAGGATAAAATTCACGTGACCTTGACAAAGTGTCAGCAGCCAGGCTAGGAGCATGTGACGTGAAGTTGCTTAGTCATGTCCGACTCTTTGTGACCCCATAGACTGTAGCCTACCAGGCTCCTCTGTCCATGGGATTTTCCAGGCAATAGTACTGGAGTGGATTGCCATTTCCTTCTCCAGGGGATCTTCCCAACCCAGGGCTCGAACCTGGGTCTCCGGCATTGTAGACAGATGCTTTACCAGACAGAGCAAATGATTGGAGTCACTAGGATTGGTTTGTGACATGTGTGTGATAAAACAAGGGTCAAGTCATGAAAGACAAGAGCAGCCAATGGCCCAGAGCAAAGAAGATGATCAACAAAGTGGAGGCCCCAACTGAGGAACCAGAAAGCTAAAGGTAAGCTAGTGAGCAAATTAGAAGCAGGGGAGGGCTGGTTAGAGAGTGGGAGGTATGAGTTTTATGACGTCCAAGGTAGAGCCACTCCAGAAAATGACCAAGTCCAGGGTATAGCCACAAAAAATTGGTGCGTGAAGTGACTTGGAGGAGAGAAGGACAAGGAACCAAGGAACAAGGTTTTAAATGGCTTTCACATTCTACAAAAGATGTCTCAACAGTGCCTGAGAAGAGGAGGGATGTGGAGACAGATGCCAACATGTGTAATAAGTGTGTCTAGGAAGTGAGACCATGGCCCGTAGGTGGGGTCAGACAGCCAAAGAGGGTACCAGCGAATCAGAAGGGGCACCAAGGGAGTAGGCATCATGTATGCAAATGGCTGACTCAGACTGCCTAGTAGGAAATGGATCATGTAACCTTGGACCCTGGGAGGAGCCACAGTCTAGGGAAGGAGTTAGTGAAGACATTAGGAGGACCTGATCCACCTATGGATACACAGGCATCCCCTAATCAGGATCAGACTGAAGGAAATAAAACTTTTCTAAGTCACCTATATCACTAATCAACATATTTTACTGGTCTTCAGACCACAAGGGTCTACTGGGGGAATGTTTAAGTCTCAAATGTAGGAATAAAGAACCCAGTTTATAGTCTGAACACAACTTTGACAGCTGGACTAATTGGAGTTCAGTTCAGTTCAGTCGCTCAGACA
>SJYW01007662.1:346938-378369 GCA_006410735.1 Raphicerus campestris
TTTTTTTTTCCTCCAAAGAGTGTCTCTAGATTATATCTATAGATTCAACACAATCCTAATAAAAATCATAGCAGAATTTTTTGTAGAAATCACTTTTGTTTTTAAATTCATATGGAAATACTAAGGATCTTGAATAGCTCAAATAATTTTGGAAAAATTGGAGATCTGGAATAAAGCAGCAACACTATTAAAAAAAAGATATGGGTTTTGGCTTAAATGGAGCCAAATAGGTCAAAGAACAGAGAATCTAGTGATAGATCTGTATACAGGCATACCTCAGAGATACTGTGGGTTTGTTCCTGGACCACTTCAATAAAGTAAATATTGTAATAAAGTGAGTCACAAATATTTTTTTGGTTTCTCAGTGCATATAAAAGTTGTATTTCTACTGTAGTGCATTAAAGATGGAATACTATTATGTCTAAATATAAATACTTAGTTTAAACATACTTTATTGTTAAATATGCTAACGATCATTTGAGTCTTTATTAGTCATAATTATTTTGCTGATGGAAGATCTTGCCTCAGTGTTGATGACTGTGACTAATTAAGGTGGTAGTTGCCAAAGATTGAGGTGACCATAGCAATTTCTTAAGATAGCAATGAAGTTTGTCACATAGATCTTTAATGTGGCAGATCGATCTCTTGTTTTCATGAACAATTTCTTTGTAGTGTGCAAGACTATTTGAGACAGTTTACTTACAGTAGGACTTCTTTCAAAATCAAAAGTCAATCCTCTCAAACTTGCTGCTGGTTTATCAATTAAGTTTATGTAATATTCTAAATGCTTTGCTGTCATGTCAACAACTTCATAGCATCTTCATAGCATCTTCATCAGTAATAAATTCCATCTCAAGAAACTACTTTATTTGCATATCCATGAGAAGCAACTCTTCATCCATTTAAGTTTTATCATGAGATTACAGCAATTCAGTCTCATCTTCAATGTCCACTTCTGATTCCAGTTCTCTTGCTGTTGCTACCACATCATCAGTTCCTTCCTCCACTGTAATCTTGAACCCCTCAAAGTCATCCATGAGGGTTGGAATCAGCTTCTTCCAAAATCCCATTAATATTGATATTTTCACCTTTCCCCATGAATCATAAATGCCTTTAATGGCATGAGAATATGGATCTTGTGTTATCAGGCATGAAAATGTCATTAACCTCATTGTGCCTCTCCATCAGAGTTCTTGATTGACCAGGTGCAGTGTCAATGAACAGCAGTATTTTGGAAGAAAATTTTCTTTTTTGAACAGCTTAATGTTTTAAACTCAGTGCATGATATTGCAAACTGATGTATTGTCATTCAGGCTTGTGCTATTTATAGAGCACAAGCAGAGTTAATTCAGCATCATCCTTAGGGACGCTAGGATTTTTAGAATGGTAAATAAAGACCGGTTTCAACTTATAGTCACCAGCTGTACTAGTCCCTAACATGAAAGTCAACCTGTCTTTTAAAGCTTTGAAGCCGGAGATTGACTACTCTTCTCTAGTTATGAAAGTCTTAGATGGCATTTTCTTCCCAAAAAAGCTGTTTCAACTATATTAAAATCTGTTTTTTAGTGTAGCTACCTTCTTTAATGATCTTCACTAGATCTTCTGGATAACTTGCTGCAGCTTCTCCATCAACACTTGCTCCTTTACCTTGTACTTTGATGTTTTGGAGATGGTAACATTCCTTGAACCTCATGAACCAACCTCTGCTAGCTTCAAACTTTTCTCCTGCAGCTTCATCACCTCCCTCAGCCTTCATCAGATTAAAGAGTTAGGGTGTTGCTCTGGATTAAGCTTTTGCTTAAGATGATGTTGTAGCTGGTTTAATGTTCTAGTCAGACAACTAAAGCTTCCTTCATATCAGCAATGAGGCTGTTCCACTTCTTAGCATTTGTGTGTTCACTGGAGTAGTACTTTAATTTCCTTCAAAAACTCTTCCTTTGCATTCACAACTTGGCTAACTGTTTGTCACAAGAGGCCTAGCTTTCAGCCCGTCTTGGTTTTCAACAATTCTTCCTCACCAAGTTTAATAATTTCTAACTTCTAATTTTTAACTTAAAGTGAGAGATGTGGCTTGAATACTTAGAGACCATTGTAGGGTTATTAATAGACTGATTACAATAATGTTGGGTCTCAGGAAATTGGGAGGCCAGAGAGGGAGAGAGACAGAGGACTAGCTGGTCAGTCAAAACACACACATTTGTTGATTAAGTTTGCCATCTTATATGGAAGTGATTTGTGCCACCTCAAATAATTGCAATATTAACATCAAATATCACAAATCATAGATCACTGTAACAAACATGACAATAATGAAAAGCTAGAAATACTAGAAGAATTACTAAAAGAGAGGCAGGAAATGAGAAAATGCTGTTGGAAAAAATGGTGCCAATAGACAATAAACTTACTTACACAGAGCGGTCACACTGTATCTGCAAAGTGCAATAAAATAAAAGTGAAAGTCGCTCAGTCCTGTCTGACTCTTTGTGATCCTATGGGCTGCATAGTCCATGGAATTCTCTAGGCCAGAATACTGGAGTGGGTAGCCTTTCCCAAGACATGCCAGAATACTGCAGTGGATAACCATTCCCAAGAACAATTTATTTCTGAAAACACTCTAACGGAATTCAGTAGGAAAAGGTAACTATTTTCAACAAATGATACTAGAACAATTGGAAATCTGATTTTAAAACAGGGTTAATACAGATTAACTTCAACTTGTATCTTGTAATTAAACCTAAGTTAATCATAAGAGTTGACTCATTGGAAAAGACTCTGACGCTGGGAGGGATTGGGAGCAGGAGGAGAAGGGGACGACCCAGGATGAGATGGCTGGATGGCATCACGGACTCAATGGACGTGAGTCTGAGTGAACTCTGAGAGATGGTGATGAACAGGGAGGCCTGGTGTGCTGTGATTCATGTGGTCGCAATGAGTCGGACACGACTGAGCGACTGAACTGAACTGAACTGAATCATACATGTAAATGTTACACCTAATACTATGAACACTCTAAAATAAAACATAGGAGTACATTTTCAAATTTTTGCTTATTTATTTAATTTTGGCTGAGCAGGGTCTTCCTTGCTGCATGGGCTTCTCTCTCACTGCAGTAAGCAGGGACTACTCTCTAGTTGCAGTGCACAGGCTTCTCATTGCAGGGGCTTCTCTTGCTGTGGAGCACAGGTTCTAGGACATGAAGACTTCAGTAGATGTGGCACGTGGAGTTAGCTGCTCTGTGGCATGTGGAATCTTCCTGGACCAGGGATCCAGCCTTTGTGTCCTGCATTGGCAGGTGGATTCTTTACAACTGAGCGACCAGGAAAGCCCAGGAATACATTTTTTAACCTTGGTTTATGTTAAGATTCTTAAGATAAAGTGCCACAAAATTCATTATAGGAAAATATTGATAAAATGACTTCCTAAAGATACAAAATGATACTTTTTGAAAGTAAATTAAAAAACAAACCAAAGACTGAGAGAAAATACTTATTAAGCATATTTATGTACCCATAATATATAAGCAAACTCTCAAAACTCAGCAAGAAAACAATTTTTAAAAAGTTTTAAATGAGCAGAAAATTTGAAAAGGCACTTCGACAGAGAAGAGTAATAGTAGCAAAAAATATACGAATACATGCTCAGTGTCATTAATTGTTATGAAAATGCAAGTGAAACTTCAATGATAGACAACCTAATACTTACAGGGATGGGTAAAATGAAAAACACTGATTGAGGCAAGAGTTGGCAATGCTCTGGAGCAACTGAAACTCTCATACCCTGATAGTGAGAATGTAAAATGATACAACTTTGGAAAACCATTTGGCAGTTTCTTAAAAGTTAAACCTACATATGCTATATGATTGGCTGTTCCACTCATTGACCATACACTTATGAGGAAAGAAAGCATATGTTCATGCCAACAATTGTACATGAATATTCACAGTAACATAATTTGCAATAGCAAAAATCAGTAAAGCAACACAAATACCTCTCAATGAGTAAATGAATAAATTGTGGCACAATCACTCTACTTTAAATACCATACTTGCAAATACAGTGTTTGTGAATTATGCTACTGGCTGTAATTTATTTGTAACCCCAAATCATATAATCTCCAACTCCTGCTAGAATGAAGTTCCTTAGTCTTAATTCCCAAATTATTCTATTATAGATATGTCAGAAACTAATTATACAAACTCATTTTTGCATTCATATACATTTAATTCCATTTACTGAAGAAATATTTCTAATCTAAATGCTTAGCTTTCTTTATGATACTCTACTTTTTTGCACTTTTACTTCCCTAGGGTACAATTCTGTGATTTTACATAGTATTCTGGTAGAAAGGGTTGTGAACATTTTCAAAGAATAACAGACATATAAGACTTTCTTGAGAAATTNTCTAAATGCTTAGCTTTCTTTGTGATACTCTACTTTTTTGCACTTTTACTTCCCTAGGGTACAATTCTGTGATTTTACATAGTATTCTGGTAGAAAGGGTTGTGAACATTTTCAAAGAATAACAGACATATAAGACTTTCTTGAGAAATTTGTGAATAATGAAAAGATTGATTCACAATTTTATACATCAAAGTGCAACAATTCAATTTGTCAATACATTCATTCTAGCGAGTCAGATATGCAATTTCTCCATTCAATCTATTACATATAAATTAGTGGACTTATTGATTAACTGTGGTATGAGAATAATGATTTTTCTGATATTGTCTACTTGGGCATTTAATTTTTAGGTTAAGAAACTACCCTCAGTTTCATCTAAACTTTTAAAAAATGTTTTAAGTATACAAAAGTACAAATAAATTTGATATTTACTACAGACCAAGGATGACAATAATTTTTCAAAAGACTCAACTTGACAAGAGGAGAAAAAACTTTTTCAAATATAGTCATGTTTTTTTTTTAATTGAACAATATTTTTGTGATGATATTGTTTATTGGTTTACCAAATATAGACCAGCTACTCTTTCTTGCTACTTCCAATTTCAAGACTGGAAAGGTTACATAATTCATTTTTCCCAGTTCTATGACCATATGATGGGCTTCCCATGTGGCTCAGCTGGTAAAGAATCTGCCTGAAATGCAAAGGAACTAGGTATGATCCTTGTGTTGGAAAGATGCCTGGAGAAGGGAAAGGCTACCTACTCCAGTATTCTGGCCTGGAGAATTCCATGAACTGTGAAGTCCATGGGATCACAAAGAGTCAGATGTGACTGAGTAACTTTCACTTTCATGGCCATGTGACACAGATTTGATCAATGAAATGTAAGCATAAAGTAATGAACACTTTTAAGAACGATTTTGCATTTCCTAAAATAGAAATAAATGCAGCTGGTGTCATCATGTCTGTCCTCCTCTTTCAAACTCACACATGAAGTCTAGAGTTGCTGCAAACTTCGTGTCACTATGACAGAAAAGAAAGGAGAAACATGGGATTCATAGACCAATATTTTGAACTCTTTTTTTTCAGAATTTTTATTGGCATGTAACATTATTATAGTTTCAGATGTACAATACAGTGATTCAATACAGGTATATAGTGAAATGATCACCACAGTAAGTCTAGTTAGCGTGTAACCATGCATAGACAGAAAATTTAGCTCTTTATTTATTTCTTGTGGCAGTTTCTTTTTTTATTTTTTAAACTGTGAAAGTGTGATAACATTTTCAGGAGACTTAGAAAATACAGAAAAAAGTTACATATTGTTCTAGTTTATATTAAAGTTATTAAGTAGATAAATTAAGATTTTTAGTTGGAATTTCAATATAAAACTCTCAAAAGTGAGTACAATGAATAGTCAGAAAAGTAGAAGGATATACTAGACCTGAAAAATACTGTGAACACATTCAACATAATTAAGATTTATACAATTTTCACACAACAGCATGATATAAATTCTATTAAAGTTCCCATAGACTATAAATCAGGAGACACTGGAACATACCCAGGGACATAAAAAAAGGTACAAAATTTCATGGTCTATATATATTGAGATCATAGAGTCTATTTTCTTATCACTGTGAAATTATGTTAGAAATCAGTATCAAAAATATTTGAAAACCCACATATTTTCAAGTGCAAGAAAAGTTATGACCAACCTAGACAGCACATTCAAAAGCAGAGACATTACTTTGCCGACTAAGGTCTGTCTAGTCAAGGCTATGGTTTTTCCTGTGATCATGTATGGATGTGAGAGTTGGACTGTGAAGAAGACTGAGCACCAAAGAATTGATGCTTTTGAACTGTGGTGTTGGAGAATTCTCTTGAGAGTCCCTTGGACTGCAAGGCGATCTAACTAGTCTATTCTAAAGATCAGTCCTGGGATTTCTTTGGAAGAACTGATGCTAAGGCTGAACCTCCAGTACTTTGGCCACCTCATGTGAAGAGTTGACTCACTGGAAAAGACTTTGATGCTGGGAGGGACTGGGGGCAGGAGGAGAAGGGGATGACAGAGGATGAGATGGCTGGATGGCATCACTGACTCGATGAACGTGAATCTGAGTGAACTCCAGGAGTTGGTGATGGACAGGGAGGCCTGGCCTGCTGAGATTCATGGGGCTGCAAAGAGTTGGACATGAATGAGCAACAGAACTGAACTGAAGAAGATTTTGACTTACCCATTGAAAGCTTCTATAGTTAAAAGACTGAAAAAACACAAAGGACGTTTGCAGAGAAAGCATTTAAATGAGAAATTAATATCAAAGATACTTAAAGATCCCATTTATTCAGAAATTAAATGTTTGCTTTTAAATGATAGATGTATCTAAGAAGTCATAAGAAGGAAAATTTAAGAATATTTATTTGTATGAAGAGAATTTATCAGAACTTACATGCAGCTGAAGCTGCTCAGTGCAACTAAATACAATGTGGAATCTTGAATAAGATATGAAAAAAATAATGGACACCAGCAGAAAATTTTGTGAAACTTGAACCAAATCTATACTTTAGTTAATAATACTGTATCATAATAGTGGAGTTTGTTTCCCTAGTCTTCGTATCAGTGATTGTTCAACAGCTAGTTGCAATTTCAGTGCTGTCATAGGAGTAGATGAGTGCACATCCTTCTACTCTGCCGTCCTGAAACTATCTCCCAGCTCTTGAATTTATGTTGCAAGCTGCATACTTTCCTATTCCTTCATATGTGAGAAGTATTGACTCCTATTTGTTTAAGGCAATGAAAGTCAGGATTGATTCTTTTTGAAGTTGATGTTATAGACAGCTAAATTATTTATTTATTTATTTATTATTATTTTTAACTCATACATTTTTTGTTTTGTTTATTTCTGGTTGACAATTTTAATGAGGATATTTTCTTTTACTTGCATTATGGCTATGGTTAGATTTAGGCTATTCATGAAAAGCAGAAAAAAAAAGCTGTGATTTCCTAATAAAACTCACAGCATAAAAGCAGCAATCAGGTTAATTCAGGTCAGGGGAATGTGTTACCAGGTTAATTCAACATGCTACCAGAAATTTCTAAGCTAATTAGATGAACTTTTTTTTAGCTAGCATGAAAGTGAAAATGAAATCGCTCAGTTGTGTCCAATCTTTGTGACCACATGGACCACATATGACCTACCAGGCTCCTCCATCCACGGAACTTTCCAGGCAAGAATACTGGAGTGTGTTGCCATTTCTTTCTCCAGGGGATCTTCGCAACCCATGGTTAGCTAGCATAGATTTTGCTATATCTCATGCAAAGAGAGAAAATATTGGGCATGCTAAAAATATCCTTAAAACAGAAAAATAAGTTTTCATAGATATTCAGTTGAAATTATATATATGTTAATACATATTCTGTTCCCTATTTACTTTTTTTTTTTAACTTTGTTGTTTTAGTCACTCAGTCATGACCCCATGGCTGTCTNTGGGCATGCTAAAAATATCCTTAAAACAGAAAAATAAGTTTTCATAGATATTCAGTTGAAATTATATATATGTTAATACATATTCTGTTCCCTATTTACTTTTTTTTTTTAACTTTGTTGTTTTAGTCACTCAGTCATGACCCCATGGACTGCAAGGCCTGGCAGGTTCCTCTGCCCATGGGATTCTCCAGGCAAGAATACTGGAGTGGATTGGCATTTCCTTCTCATCTTTGTACTTTATAATGATTATAATAATAAAAATCCTGTCTCTATGTTAAAATTTTCTTTTCACAGAAGGTTTATAAGGTAAGTTTGTTAGATAGGAAAAAAAATACATAATGATAATAGTAATAATTATAATTGAAATTTTTGAGTTCTTATTTTGTTCTGGATGCTAGTGTAATTGACTTATAAATAAATTAATTGTGAACTTATGAATCCAATACTAATTTCACTTCAGTTTTATGTATGAGGAAGCTGAGGCCCTCAGTATTAGGAAACACAGTAAATCTTAAACTTCAGTCTACACTGAGGCAATCCAGTTACATAAACTGTTGGCTTATTGCCTACAGAGCATCTCATTTCTTCTTTGTTTAGAGATGGGATACTTTTGGGCAGAAGAAATAGTCCAACTTATAGCCCTAGCTCAGTCTTGAAGGAGGGATTGGAGATGTTTGGAATTTTTCAAAAATGGAAATATGATTTGGTATTCTAAAGAACTTTCATTCTCCAATGGACTACTGGAATTGGTAATTGACTTACTCTGTTATTGTATAAAAAAGGTCTGGAGCAGTTGCGAAGAATGAACAGATTAATTTGTTAGTATTTATCTCTCAATCCAAAATGTATGGTCTTAGTTTCTTAGTGACTTCCTAAGGCCACAATTGGAAATTAATCCTTTTATCTCTCTTTTCTTTCCTTCATTCTCTCTTTCTTTCTTCCTTCCATCCATTAGACAAGATTCTGGAAATTTGAAAAATAAATTTGATACATATTATATAATTTTATTATGAGTATTTTTAAAAAGAAGAGGAAAAGAAAATCAACTTGCCTTAAAAATTTAAATTTGGTAATATTTTACATATATTGATAGGAAAAAATAATCTTTTTATTCTGATCTTATAGGAAAATTAAAAAAAAACTATATCACCTAACATTATTTGAAAAGCCTAATTTGGGTTGTTTTCTAGAAGAAGAAAAAAATTATGGGTTTTTTTTTTTAGTAAGAAAAATAGGTAGTCTCAAAAGTCAAACAGTAAAATTGAGAACTCATAAAAGATTTCACTACAGGGCATTAATAATGAATATTTATTATTTGAATATAGGCCTTATTTAAGAAAAGACATGTCATGCACACTGGGTGTAATAAAGTTGTTGGTGGCCTAATGTGTTGCAAGTGTTTTGTCACCTACAGCACTGCATTCTTTAAGGATGTCTAACACACAAAAAAACTCTCAAGTGAATTTATTGACTAAAACCAGTTCCACAGAACCAATTAGTATCTTACACAGGCTGCCCTGCAAGGCTTATGAGGCCATCCATCACCTGTCCATTTAACTATTTAGCATTTGTTCAAGCAATTTGTCACTGTGTCAGAATGCTAGCATTTCAGAATGGGAGTTTTTGGTTGAAAGAAATCTAACTCAGATACTGCAGATATTTCTCCTTTAATAAGGCTTAGGAAGATTTATGTTTCTATTATATTTAACCTTAAACATCTTGTCTAGAGGGTGAGTTTCTTTGTACTGCAAATATTTCAAATTTAAATCAATTTTTGTGTGAATTTAAAAATATCATGCAAAATGGAATTATTTTATAGTTTAACAATTCAAAGTGCTAACATTACAAACTACCTTACCTCACAGGTTCAGTGATTACATTTTTATTACTTTTCCAATTCAGTCATTTGCTTTTATATTCATTTCTCATATCTACTAATTTCACACTCCTGAATGAATTATTTACTATTGAATGGAACAGAAAATGTCTGCATTGCTCATAACATTATGCATTTCAGGTAGATTTGGAATCCTAGAAATATCTAATAGTGGAAGGATTATTGCAGCATTTCAATTAAATTACATATAATTTGCAACCAAATTGTTACCCACTTCAAGCACAGAGTATTAATTATAATGCAACTTTGCTGTTGATTACAGATCGTAGTCAAATGCTTAATTTTTGTTTCATAAAATGCCAAAATAATTCTACAATAGTATAATTTGAAATGTATTGGCTACTTAATATTAAGTAAAATGATGAAAATCACAAAGAAGACTGTAGCCAAAATATAATTTATAAAATGGGTCCATGTAGTACAACAATTATAGAAAAATATAAGTTCTACATATTGTTTCAAAGACCCAGCCATTTTACTGTCTTAGGCATGACAATCAAATGAAAATTATTCAGGTGTCTAACCTTTAGATTTCAAAAATGGGATGCAGATATATAGATGGCATTTTTCCCAACTACCCTGTAAGTCTACCTGATTAAGATTTCTAATATGAAAGAGGCAGGTCTGATGCTGGGAACTCAAATGCCATTTCCTCATCTGAATGTTGTTAAGCAGTTCCTATGACATTTCTCACAATCTTTCAGTGTGTGCTTACCACTAAACTCAATCCCAGAGATGAAACAGAAAATGTAAACTCCTGAAGAAGAGAGCTGAGTAAAAAGCTTTCCTGAAGTCCTCAGAGTGCTGTGTTTCCGTGATCAAGACTTCAGTCACCAATTTCATCCCTCCCGCCTAATATAGCCAGCCAAGAATTTGACATGGATGGATATTAGGTTGAAGCTAAAGCTGAAACTCCAGTACTTTGGACTTCTCATGCGAAGAGTTGACTCATTGAAAAAGACTCTGATGCTGGGAGGGATTGGGGGCAGGAGGAGAAGGGGAATGGCAGAGGATGAGATGGCTGGATGGCATCACAGACTCAATGTGAGTCTGAGTGAACTCTGGGAGTTGGTGATGGACAGGGAGGCCTGACATGCTGTGATTCATGGAGTCACAAAGAGTCAGACACGACTGAGCGACTGAACTGAACTGAAGGAATGCACAATAAAAATGTATATATGTAGCTATACACACATGCATACATATGAGTGGTCACAATAGCCATCTTTAGGACATTGCAAACTCCATCATTCCCATCCATTCCTCGAAATATTGTTACCTAGAAAATATATTTAACTAGCCAACCATCCTTAAAAGGCAGAAAAATATTTTTAAGGGTTATTGTCTCTATAGTCACTATATTATATTCACACATATATGCATACATAATATACACACACATTTATTACCTTTTCACAATGTATTTGCAATCCTTATTTTCACAATAAGGCTAGAAAAGAAATAATTTTATAAGATTTTTTTCCATTGGTATATAAAATAATGTCAAGATACTTCCTTAAGGATTTCTCAAATAAAAATAAGACATCTGGAAAACTTATTTACCTGAAAGGAAAGGAAAGAAAAGTGAAGTCGCTCAATCGTGTCCGACTCTTTGCGACTCCATGGACTGTAGCCTACCAGGCTCCTCTGTCCATTGGATTTTCCAGGCAGGAGTGGATTGTCATTTCCTTCTCCAGCAGATCTTCCCGACCCATGTATGGAACCCAGGTCTCCTGCACTGTAGACAAACACTTTACCATCTGAGCCACCAGAGAAGTCCAAGAATATTTAGCTGAAGAATTTATTAAAGAAGGGTATCAGAGATTATAGCTTATCAAAGCTAGAAAGCAACTTTTCAGAGGTGAGCAGACTACAGTATAGCTCTTAGGCAAGAAACAAAGCTCAGGAAATTCTTGAGAAATTGTCTCCCTGTGAGTAAAAGGAGTGGAGAGAAGAGACAGAAAGACAAGAGTGAGAGATAATTGAGCTATTAATAATAATGAACAGAAACAAAGTAAATCAAAATCTTAGACACAACTATGGAAATTCCAAAATGAGGAAGATGTACTGTGCTGATGACTTACAGAGGTAATGGCTGTTTTTGCTGATTGTGGTTATGCTATTCTTTTTTTGTCCCAGAAGGGGTTTCCCAGGTGGCTCAGCAGTTAAGAATTGGCCTGCCAATGCAGGAGACACAGGAGATGCAGGTTTAATCTCTGGGTTGAGAAGATCCCCTGGAGTAGGAAATGGCAACCCACTCCAGTATTCTTGCCTGGAAAATCCCATGGACAGAGTAGTCTTGCATACTACAGTCCATGGTGTCACAGAGTCGGGCACAACTGAGCACACACATGTACACAAGCATGTGTAATTACAGGGCAATTTTGTTCTTTCATGAGTTAGTTCCCCAAGAATAAGTATTAGAATTGAATAATGGGACATGATCATGTACAAATATTAGTCTACTTTAGCAAAGGGATTGGGAAATGTATTGCGTTCTTCTTCATCTGTTACCAAATTCACAGACATAGCTATACAGAGATTCCACTAGTGGGAGGGCTCCCTTTGTACATTAAATGAAATAATAATAATAGCCATAACTACACTCCAGCCACTCTTCTTTATATATCAAAACTCATTCAATCCTTTCACCATCTCTAAAATCAAAAGAGTTTTAAATTAGGTTTCAAAAATATCACCGTGATAGGGTGTGGTTTGAGCCCATAAAGTGCTCTAATTGCCATTCTCTTAATATTTAAACTTCTTTCATGGAAACAGGGAAACTATTATTTATTGAGTTCTTTTCCTTTTCACAAGATAGTAACATTTTATATATGACCTCATTTAATACTTCTCAAAATTCTGTAAGGTGATTGCTATTGTCCTAGTTAAAATATAAATTAATTAATTATATTAATTACTATTGTCCCAATTAAAATATAGTAACTTATCAGAGGTTATAGCACTAGTAAGTGACAAAGAAAATATTCAAACTCAGATATATCTGATCTCAAAGTGCATATTTGATTACTTGTTCAATCAGTGAACAAACTACTATTGCATGTACAAAGCCTCTGTTTCAATTTTAATTTTAACCTCAGTCTTTCTAGTACCTTAAATCTTTATGTAGTAGCATAAATCAAGATGATAGATATCTGAATTTTCCTTATGGTGATGTGAATTCTTGAGCTATGTAGGGACACATCTTTCTCAAGTGAAAATGTAATTTATATTATATGTCTTAAAGTATAATTTTGGAAGTTTATGCTAAAGCTTGGGAAAAAGTAGGTACAACGTGAATGTAGATTTTCTTTGCATGAAAAACAGCTTGGAGTGGCCATCTTAAATTTTCTTTAAAAATCTTCAAGGAAGACAGGAGAAAAAAATTTTACTCATGAACAATATGCAATACAAGGCTTAATAATGAATACACTGGCATGAATATAAAGCTATGGCTATAGATGTACCAGTAGTAAGGAAATGGAAACCCACTCCAATATTCTTGCCTGGAGAATCCCAGGGACAGAGGAGCCTGGTGGGCTGCCATCCATGGGGTCACACAGAGTCGGACACAACTGAAGTGACTTAGCAGCAGGAGCAGCAGTATTATTTTAAAAAGACTAAATGAGAGAGCTCTTTGAGGGCTTGGGTTCTTGTCTACTGAGTCATGATCTGTCCAGGACCAGTAATAATGTCAATCACCTAGAATGTACTTGGACTGACCGTGTGCTGAAAGAGAGGGTTCAGCATAAGGGTGGCTAAAAATGTGGAAACAGTGGCACAACATCATTTTCAAAGTATACCAATCAAAAGAGGCTGGAGGCTTCATCTGTCAATGGGACACTTTTTTACATTTTCTAGATGGAGGGTAGAGTGGGAGTGGTATAGAGATGTGAGAGGGAAAGTTTTCAAATCTAGTGGCCTATTCTATAATCAGGAAATTTAGTGTTTGTTCACACTACCATAGTGTGATGATCATCACCACTAATTAGGTGGTAGTATCTATACAGAATTTAGGTATAGATAAATACCTATTCCTGCTTGGAGCAGAAGCAGGAAAGCAAGTGCTGGATACTATATGAGCAAATACAGAAAAAAGTGTGTGTGTGTGTGTCTGTGTGTCTGTGTCTGTGTGTGTTTGTGTGTCTGTCTGTCTGTGTGAGGCATATATAGGTGAGGATGCTTTAAATATTGGTAAGGGCTACCCTGGTAGTTCAGTTGGTAAAGAATTCACCTGCAACACAGGGGATCCCTGTTCGATTCCTGTGTTGGGAAGATCCCCTGGAGAAGGAATAGGCTACCCACTCCAGTATTCTTGGGCTTCCCTTGTGTCTCAGCTGATAAAGAATCTGCCTGCAATGTGGGAGACCTGGATTTGACCCCTGGGTTGGGAAGATCCCCTGGAGAAGGGAAAGGCTACCTACTCCAGTATTCTGGCCTGGAGAATTTCATGGACTGTATAGTCCATAGTGTAGCAAAGAGTCAGACACAACTGAGTAACTTTCACTTTCACTTTGCTTTAAATATCAGTGTCTTCCCCATCCCCTATGAGTAACATTTGATTTAAGCCAGAGCTAATATTGTCAAAGGAGCAAACATTCATGNGTAGCAAAGAGTCGGACACAACTGAGTAACTTTCACTTTCACTTTGCTTTAAATATCAGTGTCTTCCCCATCCCCTATGAGTAACATTTGATTTAAGCCAGAGCTAATATTGTCAAAGGAGCAAACATTCATGGATAAATGCCTCACATCTGGCAAAGTGAAGTTAGCTGACATTTACTTCATACAAAGGAGCAGGGATTAAATCAGACAGAATCTCATAGGATCTAATATTAGAACATTTTTCTCTGTTTTTCTGTTCCTTTTGAAGAAAACTAGGAAAATTCATTATTAACTAGGAGGTTAAAAGGGGAAATCATACATTTATATCTTTAACTTATTTTTGTTATTTTGTCAGTAAAAATATATACTAAAACATAGAAAGCATAGACATGAATCGTAGATAATTTGGAAAATTAGGAACACAGAAACAAGAAAGAAAAATAGCTCATAACTCCTTAGTTCAGGGAGAAACATTCTCAAACTTTGATGTTTTTCTCCGCAGTATTTTCTTTTATATGTTTGAGTAGAGAGGTAATAGATACACTGGGAAAAAAGAGAGAGAGAGAGAGAGAGAGAGAGAGGCCTAGATACAGATTGTAGTTGACATTTATCAGATCCTTTCTTTTACTGTTTATACCATTCATGGGATTCTCGTGGCAAGGATAATGAAATGGTTTGCCATTCCCTCCTCAAATGGACCACATTTTGTCAGAACTCTCCACTTTGACCTGTCAGTCTTGGGTGGCCCTGCACAGCATGGCTCATAGCTTCTTTGAGTTAAACAAGCCCCAATGCCATGACAAGGCTGTGATCCATGAAGGGGATCTTTTACCGACACTATTTTGCATCACCCACAGCTAACTTCCCAGCTGGTTGATGATGTCACTTAAATCATTTTTGAAGATTCTGAGTCCTTTATGATTTTGCATTTATTAGATTACTATTTTCCTATTAGCATGTAACACTGACCAAAAAGTGCCCAGTAAAGCATTTAAGTTTCATTCATAGTTTGCCCTCACTCCACTGAATACCAGAAGTCTATTTCCACTTGGTATTTTAATCAGTCACACTAATAGCCTATTGGCAGTTCCAGCTAAAAAATAAGAAAACCAATGTTGTATTCCAGTTTGAAAGTTTTCCACCTTTAAGATATGACTTCTAGGCAAAAAAGCCCAAGATTATGGGAAAAGAAAGCAAAAGTTTTATAAATTAATAAATAATATAGAAAGAGGGATCACCTGCATTCCATTCTTTAAGACTCAGGCCTGTGTGTTCTGTGCTAGAAGAAATAACACTTATAACTGTTAGTGTTTTGAAGAGTATACTTTATTGTATAGGATAGTACCCAAACTTCACTTGATACTTTTTTCTCAGCAGGTGCCATAACCGAATCCTTGATAAACTGTTCCATAATTACACCAGGCTTGCTAACACTAGTTATGGAAAATTTGATAGATAGGACGAGTGAAGTCCATGATTCATGAGCAGTGCTCTTTTTGTTTTCATTTTTGGCTGTGGTTTGTTTGTGTTTTATGAAATGTACACTTTGGTTAAAGCAATGTAGTTTGTGCTTTCAAGATTGTAAATGGCTTCTTAAAACTAAATAGTGTCATTGCAGAAGCATTACAGAGAGGGAAATAAAATCTATATCCCCTCTCTCCTCCATAATTTTTCAGTAAGAGTCTAATTGATGTCTTTATGGAAGGACCATATCGGGCTCAGCAACAACCTTTGATTTTAGCATTTTGATACTTAGATATGAGTAGTGAAATTATCAGGAGTGGGGAACCCTGTTACTGAGCCCATGCATAACAAATTTTTCACCATGACCACTTTGCAGACAGATAGGGTACTAAGGTGATAGACCTCAAAAAATGGACCATTTTGTCTGTCTGGTTATGGAAAACTCATTTTCAGCAGACTTTTTGATGAAAACTAACAGGAAAATTATACTCACAAACAATGATCATTCAGATAAATAAATCTATATAACATTTTAAAAATATTTCCTTATCAGCAAATCTTGTTTATTTCAAGTCCCTGATAAGTCATAAAATTGACACAGCCCATGAAGCATGAAAATCTGTTGCTCTGGCTGTCACTTCTTCCAGGCAAAGTGGACAATCAGATATACTATATATACTGTCTGAAGTATTGTTCAGTGGAACAAATCCTATTTACCACTGTCTTTCAGGATCACCCCTGAATAAGTTGTAATGTATTTTTAGACCACTTTTTCTGGTGCCAGCCTTTCCATCTGTAAACCAGAATGGAAATATTTTTCTTCCTCCATCAACTGATAATTCCCTGTGAAGGCAAAGAAATTAGTGAAGGAGTAGGTATTATTAAAGCTTGAATTACTTACCAATGAAATTTATTTATGTCTTCAGAACCTGTTCAAGTACTATGTCATATATACTATGTCCACTTACTAAGAGGTTGCTTCTGTATTCACCCATTGTGGCTTGGTACATCACACAGTGCTCAGTTCAAATGGGCAGCTTAAGTTGCATAATCGTGTGTAACTCAGTACTCAAATATTAGGATTATATGAAGGTCCTATAAAAGAGCTCTTATTTTATTTTAAAATAAAATTATCTTTCAAGTTTCCATCCCATATCTGAGAGTCCCATTCCTTTCCAAATAATTTCTTAGCATTTACATGAAAGAATTAGTGAAGCTTTTGAAGTCTATGTCATTAGCAGCATCTTCAGTTGCTAACAGAGCCACCAAAATAACTTTTTGAGAAAGCTGGTTTTGTTGTGCCTTTTCTCATTGTCTCTGTGAATAAGTTAGCTTCTAAGCCCTCTCAAGAGACACAGTTCAGGTTAGGATAAGCAATGGCACATAATAATCCATTCCAACATCTTCATTTTCTTGAGTTTTATAATTCTTCCTTCCACATTAGGCTCAGCTTCAGTGATTTTCCCATTATTGAGTCCAGGTTTCAATCAGCCAAGATCCCTAGCATCTTGAGGTTAGTACATTAAATCCAAATTTCATGTTAAATGCTCTCATATGAATAAAGTTGGTCTGATCCAATGTTACAATTTGTCCTCCTAAGACTAAAACCCTAAGAAAAATTAATTTCCACATACCTACTTCAGGTGATTTTCCCAAACCAGAGATCAAACTCACACATCCCACATCTCCTGCCTTGGCAGGCAGATTCTTTACCACTTCGCCACCTGGAAGACTTATATCTCAGCAACCTGACAATAAAAATTAGTAATGTCAAGTTGAGTCTTTAAAAGGACAGACACTTTCTCATAAGGCAATTGTCTCATGCCAGGTGATTGAAGTCACACAGGCTAGTCTCCAAAGACAGTGGTAAAGGAGGATATTTCTGCTGATGAGGAAAATTATGGGGAAATTGGGGTTCCAGGTTCTCAGCTTCATCTAATTCTTCCCAAATGTCCATGTTACAAGGTTCAGGGTCCTACTCTATCCCAAATAATGGTCTAATCATAGCATCAGAGATATTTGGAAGTTTCACAACTTACATAGTTATTTTTTCAACTGAAGCTATATGTTTTGGTCCCTGTCACATAAGGTCACAAATAATGATATTATTATTATAGATTATAGAGTCTTAGTTGGGACTACCATATAGAACTGAGGCCAAAGAGAGAGAGCGTGTCATGGAACAGAGGTAAACTCTGTATCTATACCACCAGAAACATATGGAGAAGAGTAAATATTTTGGTTTAGATAAAGCTTAATCATACCCTCAAGTCATACACCAGTTCTTGTAGCTGGCTTAATATATCAAGAAACCAAAAGACATGTAACATGTGATATGTTACAGAAAAAAAAAAAGTGGTAAATTGTGGACAATTATCTTAAAAGTAAGCATTTAGTTTCCCAGCATTATACTGCAATATATTTAGCTGGTCTTCTACAATGGACATGTGGGCTGTTTCCAAGATATATTTTAGTGAAAAATACATGATATAGTTACTACTTTTTAACATGTATGAAAAGCTTTTCCCAGTACATACACCTAAGATAGGATAGTCATAGATTCAAAATAATGTGAAATCCTTCAACTATTTCACCTTGTTTTCTAGGTTTATAAGAGCTTTTGTTAACTTTACATCCTTGTTATAACTTTTACAAATTTATAGGATATAATATCATAATTCAGTGAGAACTAGGCATTGAAACATTTTCTTTCACAGTTAGAGCAGTGAGGGTTCATATGGTAGAAGAAAAATGTTAGTAAAAACCACTGTAGACAAAAAATTTGAGAGATCAGCATAATTGCTGAGTAATTATTAAGATTGCAAAACCACCCAGATAATAGCAAGAAAAGATGAAGGAGATAGTAGAAGTAGGGGTCAATGTCTGAAATAGGAGCTAGTGGTTTCTGATGTTATCATAATAGCAGTTTGAGGCTATTATATGCAGGTTCANGTAATTATTAAGATTGCAAAACCACCCAGATAATAGCAAGAAAAGATGAAGGAGATAGTAGAAGTAGGGGTCAATGTCTGAAATAGGAGCTAGTGGTTTCTGATGTTATCATAATAGCAGTTTGAGGCTATTATATGCAGGTTCAAGAACACTGGACTAGAGACATTTGTAAAATTAAGAAAGTTATTAAGATAATTTTTAACTAAAATTGTGATATTCTCTCAATTGGAAAACAAGCAGCCTTCACTAGAATGAACACCAGCAGATGTTACAGGGGAGATTAGAGTTCAATAGAGGCTTGACATTGGGACAAATGATAAAGAAGTAGGGGGAGTAAATGACATTTATACCATGTTTTGAAAACAATAGTTGTAATACTTTCTTTTAATTATATTTATAGATGATTTGAATCCATCCTAAAACAAATGCCATACTATAACTGCCTTTTTTAGAGCTCTTAAAACATGTTTAAGNAACCTGGGTCTCCTGCATTGCAGTCAGATTTTTTACCATCTTAGTTACATAGCAGAGAGTCAGACATGACCGAGTGACTAAGCACAGCATATATATATACATATAGACACACATACACACACACACCACCTGAGTTTAATCTATATGTAAACTCCTTATTTATGATGACAGAATCAAGAAATCACTACTATGAAACCAATAACTGATGAATAGGACATTTGTGTTACAGTGAAAATGGATTCGGAAGGTATTGAAAACTAGAAAAATTCATCTTCTCCAGCACGAACATCAGGTCAGGGAATCATCAAAGACCAGAAAACTAGCACATAAAGAGTTATGTCTTGTATCGTGTATCAAAAAGATGAGAGCAGAGAATTTCCTGAGGTGTGCAGATGCTCGATCATATATCAGGCATACAGTTGCTGTGCAGTCTCCCATGTGCGAGAGAAGTCTCTTGTTTTGAACATAAGATCACTACAACAGTTGTGANCGTGTATCAAAAAGATGAGAGCAGAGAATTTCCTGAGGTGTGCAGATGCTCGATCATATATCAGGCATACAGTTGCTGTGCAGTCTCCCATGTGCGAGAGAAGTCTCCTGTTTTGAACATAAGATCACTACAACAGTTGTGAGTATCACATATAGGAACAATTATGGATTACCATGAGGAAGGGGACACTTTGGTAACTATCTCTTTATTTTTTTATGAGGAACGCTTCCCAAAAGTTGCCCAGAAAGGTTCCACTGGTCAGGATTTGGTTCCATTACATGCTTTAGCCACAAGAAAAATAAGGTTCATATTCAGAATTTTTAACCTCTGAGATAAAAGCCAGTCTCTACTAGCAGGGAAGAATGACACACATAGTTTATGGGCTTCTATCACTCAGAATCAGACATGAATATATTGTTTCCTGGATATAAATGTTCAAATATATCATCTGAACCTCCAGAACTATCACCAATAAAGTCGAAGTTCTTTTGTAAAATTTCCCACACAAAAAGGACGTTTGGGTCTGATTAATTTCAGAGATTTTATAAAATTAGTGCATGGGTTTTTTGTATCGGTGTGGTGGATAGGCTAATCTATTATCTTTGAATTAATTTATATTGAAAGAGTCAAGGGACTTTTAACCCACCATCCCCCAAAACTTATCTTCTAGGGTTTAAAAATGTTTCTATATCCAGGGTTACACAAAACCTAGAACAAGGAAAAATCTTAATGTTATGTGACTTGGGTGGTGTTATAACAAATATAATATCTCCTTCTTGTTTATATCATTAAATCACCTGTCAAAGCCAAAGCAAAATCATCTGCGTTTCTCATCTTATTAAATAAACCTCACCTAAGCCCCACCAAAACAGAAATGTGAGCTGGAGAGTTGATATAAAATTGTATTATCAATTCAGAGATCAAGCTACCTGAAGTCCGTAAGTAGAAAACCTAGAGTAACCTAACAGAGGAAGCTCATATCTGCATCTTTCCTTCTCTGGAAATTGTGGACCTCAGCAAAGATACTCAGTATTTTTTTCTGTCTTTCTGTTTGGGCACAATCTGATGCCACTAGGCCCCCTGTGGCAGGTCCGACCCGTTATTGCCTCTAGCCACACCTCTACCTCTACTCCTGACTGTCTTTCTGTTTATTTTAACCACTGAACAAATAAGGTTAAACGGTCATCATCACTGTTTTCAAATACTACATTGGATTAGAAGAAAAAAATGAAACCATAGCATACACTCCCTTCGCTCCATATCTCAATTCAAGCTCCCTTGTTTTCATATCCCGCTACAAATCAGAAATTTTTAGTGTTATTCTGCTTAGGTGTTCTCTCACAGCTCCCCTGGAATGGTTTCTTTCTTAGTAAAAGAAGTAGGTGTAACATGTCCGTGGAGACTTCCTCAAGCCTAGTTCAATATGCTCTATATCTCATACTAATTCCTTATACCTATATGTATATTTTCAGCAGAGCTGAGCAATTTTTTTTTCAAATTTGAACATTCTATTAGTAATTTCAATAAGAACTTGGAGGAAAAATTGGGCAAAACTGTTCCTTTCTGCATCTTGTTCTGCTAAAGTTGAGGGGGANCAGAGATGAGCAATTTTTTTTCAAATTTGAACATTCTATTAGTAATTTCAATAAGAGCTTGGAGGAAAAATTGGGCAAAACTGTTCCTTTCTGCATCTTAACTTAATCTTTCATGCTTTATTTTGTTCTGCTAAAGTTGAGGGGAACAATTGGAGAAACATTTTCACCTCTGAGAGATTAAAAAAAGAGATACTTTCATCCAACAAATATTTCTCTGAAGCTCACAGAACAAATGTAAATGAACTCAGTTTTCCATCTGTGAGTATGTTGTGTTATTGTTGTTCAACTGGAGATGCATACAGTTCTTATTGAAAATAAATCAATTTCAGACTATTCCTTAGTATAAGAATAATTTCTCAGCAGACAATACAGAGAGAGCATTCTAGAACCAAGAGCTTAATGGCATTCTTTCTATTCTTTCTCCTTTGAGAGCTTATGACAAAAAATAAAAGCAATGAATAAAGTTCAATTAAAACATCCACCAATCTTTTCTCCTTCATTTCAAGAACACTCATGCTCTTCTTTTCTCCAATTTCCAGACAACATCATAATAAACACTTCCTCTAACTACATGGCATACAGAAGCCCTGAGCAGAACACAAAACATTTAAACAAAATAGGTAAGATGTCTAAACATAAAATAAATTGATAAATACTTAAAGCTAATAAATACATTTGGAAAATAAAAGAGACAACTCCAAGAACTCCTAATGAAAATGATTGTTTGTATTAAATCTGATTTTTTTCAGAGCACATCCTCGGGGAAACATTTATTGAAAAATCTTTAAGACAGACTTGAAAAAAAGTAAATCATGAGAAATTCTGAATTATAAAACATGCAATTATTCTCCAAATTATGATAAAGATCCTCAGGTTCTCGCACAGGAAAGTTTATGAAAATGAATACAGCCATTCTCAAAATAACTTTGCAAGTGTTTAGTGAACCTTAAATTGTGCCTATTGTACAAGCCGGGAACTCTATGCCCCAGTATTTGCACAGTCTAGCAACATTTAAGCTAAGTCAATAGACATATATGAGGATGTTCATACCTCTGTATGTGTATGTGTTTTTGTGTGTATTTTGTGATAGCAAAGAGAGAAACACAGTAAATGTTCAGCAGTAAATTAAGGGCTATATAAAATGGAATATAAAGACACAATATCTTAAGCAGTTAAAATAAATTGCATCTACAGATACCAACGGACTTCCCAGGTGAATCTAGTGGAAAAAACCCTGCCTGCCAATGCAGGAGACATAAGGACACAGTTTTGGTCCCTGGGTCGGGAAGATCCCCTGGAGGAGGGCACGGCAACCCACTCCAGTATTCTTGCCTGGAAAATCCCATGCACTGAAGAACCTGGCTGGCTGCAGTCTATATGGTTTCAAAGCCTTGGACAAGACCGAAACAATTTAGCATGCACAGACACCAGCAAGAATCTGAAGATGGGTAAAAAGCCAATATTAAGACAAAAAGTAAAACACAATTACAGTGCCTTTAATATAATTTTATAGACATGAGATCATAAAGAACATTTTTTAATAGAGATTTATAAATTATTTTAGGACATACATGAGTTTTCTGTAAATTTTTGGTTAAAATGGGGATAGGAAAAAATGAGATGAAGAAAGATAAACAAAGAAATAACACAATATATAAGGATTCTACTTGAGAACAAACCAATATTCTGATTCTGAAACTTATGGTCTTTTTAATTTTGTCAACCTGAGGTCAAATGTAAAAACAATTAAAAATGGAACATACTAAGGTAGATTAATCATTTCTTTTTGAGGGATAACTAATATTAGAATCTTATAGTATAAATTTCAAGGTTTGTTTTATTTTTTTTAATACTTTATTCTATTTTACAGTACTGTATTGTTTTTGCCATACATTGACATGAATCAGCCACTGGTGTGTTTTGAATATATACCTCAAATTCCCCCCACCCACAACATACAGAGAGACTGCAAAAAATCCACTTTTACCAATGACCTATATGTCCATATACACAATGAACATTTTTCATTCTTGATTCTATATGATGTTTTAAGGCATTTGCTGCCCTTAAAATTCCCTCCTTATTGATATGCTTTCTTCTCTTAGTTTGCATGTTTGTTCATTGTCCTGATGTTATTACTTCCCTAATCGTTGCGGTTTCCTGGACTATTGCCACCTTACAGACCTCCCATTCTCCTTTCAATCCATAGCATTTATCTTGGGACCTCCAGTCAAAATCTCTCACGTACAGTAGGATACCTCAACAGACACTCAAACATATTTAAAATCTGCCAAACCTGGGTGTTTTCTAGCATTGCCTAACTCAGTGAACAGCCTCATCACTCCAAAATTTCCTTCAGCATCTATTTCTTATAAATCCCACCTATTCAGTTCATTGGGCACTAATAATTTGTGTCTTTTTTTTTCCAAATTTGTCAGTTTTTCTCATCTCCACCTTCATTCACAAAATATCTTTCCTGGAACATTTCAACAGCTTTCTGACTGGCTTTGTTGCTTCCACTCTGATCCCTGTAAATCTGTTCTCCCCATAGTGGTCCCCAACGTTTTTGGCACCAGGGTCCGGTTTTGTGGAGGATAATTTTTCTACGGACCAGGGGTAGGGGATTGTTTTGGGATGATTGAAGCACATTATATTTATTGTGTACTTTATTTATGTTATTATTGGATAAGCTCCACCTCAGATCATCTGGCATTAGATCCTGGAGGTTGGGGGCTACATAGCAACCAGAATGACTGTTCCAGTACTAAAAATTCCTTTATCCCATTTGTCTGCTTAAAATCCTTTAGTAGCTCCTTGTTACATGTAGCACAATAGCATAGTGCAACGAACAACTTTTCAGTAGGTCCTACAAGCCATGCATAAGCTGTCTTTTTGCCCTCCTCTTTTTCTGATGTCTTGAGTAAGCCAGCTAGGTATTGACAGAGGCAACTTACAGAACTCATCCCCAAAACTTGGTCCAGCCAATCTTAGCCATGCAAATACAGATACACGTGTGGATAGCTCCTAGAGCTCAAAATTGCATGTGAACTTCAGATTTCAAAATTTTGGCATGTAACTCAAATGGTTTTAAAACATTCTATAAAATTAAACTATAGTATATATGGCAGGATTTGAGTCACAGGTCGTGAGGTGGCAACCTCTGTCTTGCAGAGGCTGCTGGTTCCATCAGAATACATTTATTGTTACATGTTACCTAAGGGTTTTTCAGACTCCAAGTTTCTTAAATTTCTTCATGTACGATTATAAATATTAATGCCACACTGGAAAGATTTATGAATTTGATGTTCTACTTTTATTTTTTCAGTAATTTCCATCATGACTAAGTTAACAGATGATCAAAAATTAAGAACTAATGCAGAGATAAGGAGACACAGATGGTGGATAAATGAAATAATTTATGTACAATTTCAACTTTAACAATTTAAAAACAGGTGTTTCCAGAGAATAAAACACAGAGACCCAAGGTGGGAGGCAGAAAACCTGGAATGCAATAATGTTAAAAATTAACTTTGTCTAAAAGCTTCCCCAAATTAAAAAGCAAATTATTAGCATGAGAGAAATAGCTCAGAGGGAATATTGCAGAATAAAGCAGGGGCAAGTACTCTCACCTGAACAAATTTGATTAATTTCCTATTTTAGCTCTGTATAATTCTTCATGGCAATTGAAATTGTTTTAGAAAGAATTTTAAAGTCAGTACTAAAATAATCAAGATTAAAGAGATTGGTAATTGTCGAAATGAGTAAATGATATCACAATTCTTAATTTCAAAGTAAAGTCAATAAAATAAAGCTTTATATAAAATAAAAATATTCCCAACTAGAAATGTCACAAGTGAAAGTGGGAGCAGCTTAAAGTTTTATTTGGAGCCTTCTCTCTTTAGAATTATACAGTTAGTTAAGTAAACTTTTAAATATAGAATCTGAGTCCCATATGGATAGGTATCTTTCCTATAGCAGGAGCTCAATAAATATTTTAGGACAAATTTCTCTAATTAAGAGAGAAGTGAATTCTTTGCCATCCAAGAGTAAGAGATTTCTAATAAGAAATTTTTCCTGAATCATGTCACCTAATATCTCCTCTTGGATCTTCCTGGAACAATGATCTGTTTGGTCCCAAAATGAACCTCTCATAGACCTGCTGTTTTCTCCTGTCAACACACAAGCCTTGTTTATTTTTTTAAAATCTTAATCCACATTTTACCTCACCCCAAATTTTTATCCTCACCTTGTTTATTCAGTTTGTAGAATCAACTTATCTTCCAGTTTTCCTTTAGAAACAAACTCCTAAAAAGAGGACTTTATGCTTTAATACCATAGTAGTGAGAGATAATTGTGTATTTTGTAACAATATAGAAGCTTTTGTTGGTATAAGAACCAGTTAAATGGTGATGTTTTATATTAAAAATTAAAAGTTTAAACCATCATTTCTTTCCTACTCCATGTTTTAAATTTTATTCCTCTAAGATCTTTTGCTGAGTAAGAGCTAACATTTGTGAAGCACTGTGTCATGAGAAACGCTGGACTGGAAGAAACACAAGCTGCAATCAAGATTGCCAGGAGAAATATCAATCACCTCAGATATGCAGATGACACCATCCTTATTGCAGAAAGTGAAGAGGAACTAAAAAGCCTCTTGATGAAAGTGAAAGAGGAGAGTGAAAAAGTTGGCTTAAAGCTCAACATTNAAAAAATTCAAATAATTAATATTTTTTAACTTTAAAAACAATATCTCAGTGAACATTTTTGGATTTAAAACTTTGAGTACACACATGTATTAGTTAGGACTCAGGCTGCACATGACAAAAATACAATTCAAACAGCTCAAGATCAGAAACAACTTAACGTTGTCCAGTCTCTAAGTCATGTCTGACTCTTTGTGACTTCATGGACTGCAGCACTCTAGGTTTCCAAGTCCTTCACCATCTCCCAGAGTTTGTTCAAAGTCGTGTCCATTAAGTTGATGATGCCATCCAACCATCTTATCCTCTGTTGTCCTCTCTTCCTTTTGCCTTCAATCTTTCCCAGCATCAGGGTCTTTTCCAATGAGTCAGTTCTTCACATCAGGTGGACAAAATACTGGACAGCAATTTGTTGGCTAGTGTGATTGGGAAACCAAAAGATTCATATAATTTAAAAGCTATTAGATTCACAGGTTAAACAATGTCATCAGCACCTGTCTATCCATCTTTCCACTTTTCTTTATTTGGTGTTATTCTGAGATAGATTCTTTCAGTATGGTGGGAAAACTGTATCCAGCTGTCTAAGCCAACATCCAAGAAGAAAGAATAACTTTCCCAATTATTTTGGAAATATCCAGTAATGGCACTGATTAGTCCAATCCGAGTCGTGTGCATCCAGGAGAAATATAAGATGAGAATGCAAAGCAACCATAATGAATAAGAAAGTGGAATATTCTGGTCTTCAGACTTCAGCTCCAGGCCTCCAGCTTCTGTAGTCCCAGTTATTGTCAGGTCTTACTTTCACTGTGGTTTCTAGTTCCCTTTAGAGAGAGCAACTTCTGGAATCTGATAACAGTACCTCTTCTATTTGTCTCTCGAGCTTCCTGCTGTTCTAATTTTTAGGTTGTTCTACCATCACTTCTTTGAGTCTTCAGTCCTTCTGTCACCTATAAGCTAATTCCATGTATTAAGACACTTTTGTTTGAAATGCCTAGGATGATTTTTATTTTTCTCAATTTAAGCAATATATAATTTTACATGTGTAGAAAAATTTTAAAGAAAAATTAGCTATGGTTTAATTTATGTGTCAGACAGTTGTTACTGCTAGATATTGCTAGACCCTGTTACAGACATTGAAGACAAAATATAAACCAAAGAAATGTCCATGTTGTGGAGGTTACACTTCAATGAACATAGACAGATAATAAATAATGTATGACACATACATAAAATATACTGTAGTTTAGAGGTCAATGGGAGTAATGGAAAAATAAAGTAAAGCAATGGAAATGTTAAGTTTAGTAATATATGAACATAATGGATTCTCAGAATAGTCTCTAAGGAGAAGATGACATTTGTAGGAGGTGAAATAGATTATCTGGATAGAAACATTCCAAAGAAAAGAAATGATTCAGGCAGCAATTTAAAAGAGGAAACATATTTAACATGTCCAAGAAAGAACAAAGAGGCCAATGTGGCTGTACAATAATTATTTAGGCATGAGTAATATGAAGTAAAATCAGAGAGATAATGGAAAACCAGACCATGTTGGTTGGAATTTATAAGACTTTGACTTTGGAAAGGGAAAGTCTGAGCTAGTATAGGGTGAATAAAGGACACCAGTTCAGAAATGATTGCAGGTGCCAGCTGAGAAATGATGACAGCTTAGAACAAGATGGTAGCTATAGGAGTGATGAAAATTGGCCAGATTCTGAATCTGTTTTGAAAGAAAATCAAGTAGATTTATGTATAGCTTTTGGATATGTAAGACTAAGGGTGGAGTTAAAAATGACACCCAAGTTTGAGGTCTAAACAAATGGAAAAATGAATTTCCATGTATTGTGATGGTGAAGAGTATGGGGCTATCAGAAGTCTTATATTATGTTAAATCTGAGATGTTTATCAGATATCTAAGTGGAAATGTGAAGGAGGCACATACAAAATGGAACTCATAGAGGGATTTGGGTTGAAGATATATATTTCGGAAAACTAATCATGTTGATGACATATGAAGCCTTAAGAAAGAAAGTGATCACCAAGTGAGTGTATCTAGAAAGAAGAATGAAATCCAAGAACTGAACTTTAGTGTGTGCTAAGTTGCTTCAGTCTTGTTTGACTTTTTGTGACTCTATGGACTGGACTGCAGCCTGCCAGGCTCCTCTGTCCCTGGGATTCTCTAGGCAAGAAATACTGGAGTGGGTTGCCATGTCCTTCTCCAAAAGGGATTTAGTGGGATTATACAATGTGTTAACATCAGGGAATGGAAATCTTTGTGGCCATCTCAAAATTCTTCCTGTCAATTGCCAAATGTGGCCCTAAAATGGGAAGCTTTAGTTCTGATAAACAACTAGTAAAAATTAATATAAGAATGAATTCTAAATTCTTGGAATTAAAGTAGAATGATTGAATTGGTGTCTGGCAAAGGCTTCTGCCTTTGCTGGTGGGATTGAGTAATATACTGTAAACTTATTGCCAGAGTGCTCAAAATAGAGGGTTTACAGTACTCAAAATAATAGGGAGAATGAAAAGGATTTGCTAATAGGAAAAAAAGGAAACCAAGGAACTGTGCCAACCTGAAACTCAAGCTAAAAAAAGAAAAAAGAAAATTTCAAAGGAAGGGCACAATCACTTGAGTAAAGTGTCTTTTGGGGTTAACAGTTAAGTCTAGCAAAATAGTGACATAAATATTAAATACAATAGTGATATAAGCACAATTTCTATTACACCAATAACCTCTTTTTATAGAAGTATATTATTTTATTGCTTTTAAAGCAATTATCAAAATTGGAAGCAATTTTTGCAATGCAATATTCTGTTTTTGTGACAATTTCCACCAAAGAATAGAAGCTAAGATGGAAATTTCTCTGATATTTATTAAAATAATTTTGTAAGTTGCAGTTTAGTTAATGGATTGCTTTTCCTACCCATTTTCTAACTTCTTAAAGAAGTTTCAAAATAATATAACTGCCTGATGTTTAGTTAGTTTGGGATTAGTTAGTTTAAGGATAGTTGTTTAAGGATATCTCATTGAAGGGAGGAAAGTCAGCAACTCCACACTGAGTACCAGCATATATGAATATCTCTATGTCATCAATAAAGAATAAAAATCTCAGGAGCTCCCCAGGAAGCCAAGGGATCTTGGAGAGAGGAGTGATTTCTTCTGGAACAATGGTGCCTGGCAAGGGACTGAGAAGAGGAAGGATACCTCTGCTTCCAGGTAGGCTATGCCAGAGGGCTCAAATTTGGTTTCATCACATTTCATGCAGGACTTTACACCAGTACACTCTTGATTACTGTGAAATACATACAACTTTCTGCACTGAAACAAGGTGCAGAATCTGTTTCTAGAACTTTTCTTCTCTGGTATGAACTAAAACTGATCCTGCTGAGAACTATTCACTATCCATCTAGCATAATCATTTAAATTAGCATTTAAACTTTAGTGTGCAATATACATGAAGATACAGAGCCTATACCATAAACCTATTAAGATAGGATGTAGGTTATGAAGGATATCTGTTTTATAGCAGTGTTTTAAATTATTTTTCTTAGTAGATTTTTAGAAATTTGATAAAATGTGCCCCAATAGCCAGATATTTGTTGTGCCATATATACAAAATAGAAGAGAAGAGACAACAGCCAAACCACAATAACAATTTCCATTTCAAAAGATGAAACAAATAAAACTGATAGAACAGCAACACATAGCGATCATTAGTTAAGATATTTACATTGTACAGGGAGATAACAAGGGAATATTTCATGCAAAAATGGGCACAATAAAGGACAGAAATTGTACGGACCTAACAGAAGCAGAAGATATTAAGAAAAGGTAGCAAGAATACAGAGAAGAACTATACAAGCAAGATCTTTCTGACCCAGATAACCATGATCATGTGATCACTCACCTAGAGCCAGATATCCAGGAGTGTGAAGTAGAGTGGGCCTTAGAAAGCATCACTATGAACAAAGCTAGTGGAAGTGATGGAATTCCAGTTGAGCTATTTCAAATCCAAAAAGATGATGCTGTGAAAGTGTTGCACTCAATATGACAGCAAATTTGGATTACTCAGCAGTGGCTGCAGGACTGGAAAAGGTCAGTTTTCATTCCAATCCCAAAGAAAGTCAATGCCAAAAATGTTCAAAGTACTGCACAATTGCACTCATCTCACGTGCTAGCCAAATAATGCTCAACATTTTCCAAACCAAGCTCCAACAGTATGTGAACTGTGAACTTCCAGATGTTCAAACTGGATTTAGAAAAGGCAGAGGAACCAGAGATCAAATTGTCAACATCTGTTGGATCATCAAGAAACCCAGAGAGTTCAAGAAAAACATCTACTTCTGCTTTATTGACTATGCGAAAGCCTTTGACTCTGTTCAGTTCAGTTTAGTTCAGTCGCTCAGTTGTGTTGGACTCTGTGACACCATGAATTGCAGCACGCCAGGCCTACCTGTCCATCACCAACTCCCAGAGTTCACTCAGACTCATGTCCATCAAGTCAGTGATGCCATCCAGCCATCTCATCCTCTGTCATCCCCTTCTCCTCCTGCCCCCAATCCCTCCCAGCATCAGAGTCTTTTCCAATGAGTCAACTCTTCGCATGAGGTGGCCAAAGTACTGGAGGTTCAGCTTTAGCACCATTCCTTCCAAAGAAATCCCAGGGCTGATTTCCTTCAGAATGGACTGGTTGGATCTCCTTGCAGTCCAAGGGACTCTCAAGAGTCTTCTCCAACACCACAGTTCAAAAGCATCAATTCTTCGGCACTCAGCTTTCTTCACAGTCCAACTCTCACATCCATACATGACCACTGGAAAAATCAGCCTTGACTAGACAGACTTTGTTGGCAAAGTAATGTCTCTGCTTTTGAATATGCTATCTAGGTTGGTCATAACATTTCTTCCAAGGAGTAAGGGTCTTTTAATTTCATGGCTGCAATCACCATCTGCAGTGATTTTGGAGCCCCCCAAAAATAAAGTCTGACACTGCTTCCACTGTTTCCCCATCTATTTCCCATGAAGTGATGGGAGCAGACGCCATGATCTTCATTTTCTGAATGTTGAGCTTTAGGCCAACCTTTTCACTCTCCACTTTCACTTTCATCAGGAGGCTTTTTAATTCCTCTTCACTTTCTGCCATAAGGGTGGTGTCATCTGCATATCGGAGAAAGCAATGGCACCCCACTCCAGTACTCTTGCCTGGGAAATCCTACGGATGGGGGAGCCTGGTAGGCTGCAGTCCATGGGATCACAAAGAGTTGGACACGACTGAGTGACTTCACTTTCACTTTTCACTTTTCATTTTCATGAATTGGAGAAGGAAATGGAAACCCACTCCAGTGTTCTTGCCTGGAGAATCCCAGGGA
>SJYW01007662.1:378862-394500 GCA_006410735.1 Raphicerus campestris
GCATCAGAGTCTTTTCCAATGAGTCAACTCTTCGCATGAGGTGGCCAAAGTACTGGAGGTTCAGCTTTAGCACCATTCCTTCCAAAGAAATCCCAGGGCTGATTTCCTTCAGAATGGACTGGTTGGATCTCCTTGCAGTCCAAGGGACTCTCAAGAGTCTTCTCCAACACCACAGTTCAAAAGCATCAATTCTTCGGCACTCAGCTTTCTTCACAGTCCAACTCTCACATCCATACATGACCACTGGAAAAATCAGCCTTGACTAGACAGACTTTGTTGGCAAAGTAATGTCTCTGCTTTTGAATATGCTATCTAGGTTGGTCATAACTTTTCTTCCAAGGAGTAAGGGTCTTTTAATTTCATGGCTGCAATCACCATCTGCAGTGATTTTGGAGCCCCCCAAAAATAAAGTCTGACACTGCTTCCACTGTTTCCCCATCTATTTCCCATGAAGTGATGGGAGCAGACGCCATGATCTTCATTTTCTGAATGTTGAGCTTTAGGCCAACCTTTTCACTCTCCACTTTCACTTTCATCAGGAGGCTTTTTAATTCCTCTTCACTTTCTGCCATAAGGGTGGTGTCATCTGCATATCGGAGAAAGCAATGGCACCCCACTCCAGTACTCTTGCCTGGGAAATCCTACGGATGGGGGAGCCTGGTAGGCTGCAGTCCATGGGATCACAAAGAGTCGGACACGACTGAATGACTTCACTTTCACTTTTCACTTTTCATTTTCATGAATTGGAGAAGGAAATGGAAACCCACTCCAGTGTTCTTGCCTGGAGAATCCCAGGGACGGGGGAGCCTGGTGGGCTGCCATCCATGCGGTCGCAGAGTCGGACATGACTGAATCGACTTAGCAGCAGCAGCAGCATCTGCATATCTGAGGCTATTGAGATTTCTCCTGGCATTCTTGATTCCAGCATGTGATTCTTCCAGCATTTTTCATGATGTACTCTGCATATAAGTTAAACTGTGGAAAATTCTTCAAGAATGGGAATACAAGTCCAATTTACCTGTCTCCTGAGAAATCTGTATGCAAGTCAGGAAGCAATAGTTAGAACCAGACATGGAACAACAGACTAGTTCCAGACTGGGAAAGGAGTACATCAAGGTTGTACATTGCCACCCTGCTTTTTTAACTTATATGCAGAGTACATTATGTGAAATGCTAGGCTGAATGAAGCACAAGCTGGAATCAAGACTTCTGGGAGAAATAACAATAACCTCAGATATGCAGATGACACCACCCTCTTATGGCAGAAAGTGAAGAACTAAAGTGCTTCTTGATGAAAGTGAAAGAAGAGAGTGAAAAAGTTAGCTTAAAACCCACCATTCAGGAAACTAAGATCATGACATCTGGTCCCATCACTTCATGGCAAATAGATGGGAAAACAATGGAAAGAGTGAGAGAATTTATTTTGGGGGGCTCCGAAATCCCTGCAGATGGTGACTGCAGCCATGGATTTAAGAGGTGCTTGATCCTTAGAAGATAACAAATGACCAACCTAGACAGCATATTACAAATCAGAGACATTACTTGGCCGACAAATGTCTGTCTAGTCAAAGTTAAAGTTTTTCCAATAGCCGTGTATGGATGTGAGAGCTGGATTATAAAGAAATTGAGTGCTAAAAAATGGATGCTTTTGAACTGTAATGTTGTAGAAGACTCTTGAGAGTCCCTCGGACTGCAAGGAGATCAAACCAGCCAATCCTAAAGGAAATCAGTCCTGAACATTCCTTGGAAGGACTGATGCTGAAGCTGAAACTCTAATACTTTGGCCACCTGATGCAAAGAACCAACTCATTGGAAAAGATCCTGATTCTGGGAAAGATTGAAGGCAGAAGGAGAAGGGGATGATAGAGGATGAGATGGTTGGACTGCATCACTGACTCAATGGATATGAGTTTGAGTAAGCTCCAGGAGTTGGTGATGGACATGGAAAGCTGGTGTGCTGCAGTCCGCAGGGTCACAAAGAGTTGGACGCAACTGAACAACTGAACTAAACAAGGAGATATGATGAGATAAGTGATAGAAACTGTGACTCACATGGACCTCATTATATTGACACAACTGTTTGTTTGGGGGGATGATTTTGTTGATCAGCAAATCTGATTGCCCTGTGTTCTGACAATTGGTAAAAATGTCCGTTACCTAGTCTTTGTCAGTGAAGAGGCACAGTAACACCAAAGGGATGTAGTTGTCAGCTTCCAGCTTGTTTTGCTGTTCTTTTTACTCATCAATCAGGTTAGGAATAGCCAAATCTTCAATAACCAAGATTTTATGTCTTCTTGGTTTGAATCAAGCAAAGTCCATGTACAATAATATTTGTTTTCTTTCCAGTCTTATTGAGATATGATTGACATATTATATTAATCCAAGGTATAAAATATAACAATGGCATACACGTACACATTGTGAAGTGATTACCCAAATAAGTGTAGTTAACATCAGTCACCTCATATAACTAACATTTCTTCTTGTGATGAGAACTTTTCAGATTTACTCTTTTAGCAATATTTTGGCACTTTTTTAAAATGGGATAAAAGCCAGACTGTACTTGGAAACTTATCTGAGTAATTCTTAATAACTGTAGCCTGGGAATCTATGTGGAAAATGATTAGCTAGAGCAGAGTTGACATTTTAAAATAGCCTTGGAGAGTGGTAAGGCAGAATGGTAGAATGTGCTTTAATAATAGAATGTGGATTAGTGTCCACTTTCTATATGGAGTTAAACATCATTACAGAAAATGTTTGGGTTCTCTTGTTTCATGGTTCCATCACTTTTCATAATAGTTCCATGAATATTTCCAGAATTTCCCTCATTTTTCTCTCAGAAATCAGCCTGTACCATAAGCACAAATAAAAGGAGAGGATGCAGTCACTTCAACAACAAATGGCTACTTTCTTGATCGTGTTCAATGTAGCATAATGGTTAAAAGTGTAATAGTGTTTGCGTAAATCAGAACTAGAATAAAATCAATTTGTAACACTTTGAGTGAATTTCCTAACACTCTAGACCTCATTTTACTCAAATGTATTAAGGAAATGATAAAAGAATCTATCTTTTTAAATTTTTGGTGAAAATTAAATAAAACAATGAATACAAAAGACTTGGCTCCTAGGAATCATGCATATAAATTCTCTTTATTATTATAATTATTAGCCATGTAATTAATTTGGATCTCAGTAACTTCAGAGCATCAATCTGTTTTTCTTTCTCTCTACTTCCAGCCAAAGGAGCTTGGAACTTTAATTGGACCCTTTTCTACTATGTAAAAACTAATCAAAACAATTTAATTATATTTGTCTTCTAAGTCCCCTAAAATGTTATTTTATGAGGGCATATGATCTGGATGCTTAAGGCAGTATAAAATCACTTGGGTAATGTATATATTGAATCAGTTTAATAAGCCAGGCTAGAGGAAACTTCCTTCTCTCTACTACTCATCCAGGCATGATTCTGGGGTATGATACTTGCAATCTCAGACTTTGGATCAAGTATTGAGTTAGTAATGACTTTATCGGAAGGAAAACTCAATCTAGCTTAAATATAAAAAGAACTTCTTATAATGTACAGAGCCTAATGCTGGGAAACAGTTCTGTTAGAATGCATTTAATTCATGATACAAAAATTAAATAAGGAATAAGAAAAATAGAAGTGAGTAGGTATCTCTTAGACTATCCCTTTGGATTATGTTTTTTAGCTTCTGTTTCTCCATCAGTTTGCTTCGTTTTCTTCTTTCTATCTACTATTATTTACTATTTCATATGCTTGGTCTATTTAGGATAAAGACTAGGCTGCTATTGAAAAAAAGAGGCCCTAAATGAAGGAGGTTAGAAAACAAGATGTTTTTTTTTCTCTCTCTCTCTCAGATATAAATGTCCCAAAGTGAGCATCTGAAGTCAGCACTCATTCAAAGACNTACTATTTCATATACTTGGTCTATTTATGATAAAGGCTAGGCTGCTATTGAAAAAAAGAGGCCCAAAATGAAGGAGGTTAGAAAACAAGATGTTTTTTTTTTCTCTCTCTCTCTCAGATATAAATGTCCCAAAGTGAGCGTCTGAAGTCAGCACTCATTCAAAGACCCAGATTCTTTCAAAACTCTGATTTCTATATACCCTCTGATATTGTCTTCTGAAGTTCAGGCTAGATTATGGGTTTATGTTCCAACACTATGGGATGCATGGAGACAGGAATACTGTAACGTCTTAAGACAAAGGTAAACATTTCAATGGTAACAATTTAATACATGGCCACATTTGGTATAAGAGAGATTGGAAGATATTGTTTCTATATATTGTTTCTACTTAGGCAGCAATGAAAAGACCACTATTTTCTACCTCACAATTTAAGAGTCACAAAGTCAGTCTCAGCACTAGAATTTATTTGCCTTAATTTCAATAGACCAAGAAAAATTACTAATTTTGAATCCCATTTCTAAGTTTTCATGAGAGAGAATCTGAATGTATCCAAAGTTATGTTTGTTGTAGTTGTTTAGTAACTATGTCATGTCTGATTCTTTGCAGCTTCATAGACTACAGACCTCCAGGCCTCTGTTCACAGGATTTCCCAGGCAAGAATACTGGGTTGGGTTACCATTTCCTTCTCCAGAGGGTCTTCCTGACTCAGGGATCAAACCAGCGTCTCCTGCACTGGCAGGAGGATTCTCTACCATTGAGCCACCAGGGAAGCCCAAAAAGTTATGGTGAGAGATAAGTAATATAAAACAAACATTGTGTAATTCCCTTGAGATCTGGTGGTTAAGACTCCATGTTTCCATTGCAGATCACATGAATTTGATCCCTGGTTGGGGAGCTAAGATCCCACATGCATGCTGTGCAGCCAATAAATAAATGAAACATGATTGTCAATATCCATATCTGGTCAGAGAGTGGGTCAGTGGAAGGAGTTACGGGCTGAACAGATAATCCAATAGTTATTTACTACCTATGTATTTGAATTTTAAATCTGTGAAGTTAATAAAATGAAGACATCAAAACAAGACAATATACTCACAAACAGAAAACAACAGATCAAAAAATAACTGATAAAAATATTTTTATCTAGAATATTAACAATCTGAATTCTAAAAGACACATAAATAGTCAAGTGGTAGCCTTTCAGTCACATATGACACTCTGTGACTCCATGGACTATAACCCATCAGCTTCTCAGTCCATGGGGATTCTTCAGCCAAGAATACTGGACAGGGGTGGCCATTCCCTTCTCTAGGAGATCATCCCAACCCAGGGAGCAAACTTGGGTCTCCTGCATTGCAAGTGGGTTCTTTACCATATGAGCCACCAAGGAAACCTGCAAAGCGCCATATTCAAGTTCAGTTCACTTTATAAACCTAAAGGTATTTTACTGAAGGACACTTTAGCCATAATCTATTCTATTAAGATGTCAAAGTAGACAAGCTGTTATTATTTTCAGCTGATGAAAAGGAATTTTAATCAAACATTTTTATTTCAAAAATATAGAACTAAAAAATAGATGGACTTACTATTTAAAAAATTCTGTATCTCAAAGCTCCTTAGTCTTTAAATAGGTCTGGTGCTAGACTATCTTTGTCTAACTTATAAAGCCTATAGACCACAGACTCAATCTAATCCATGAATTAGCCATGGAATCATAGTCCTTGATTCAGTCTGTCATGATATGGATGTCAGAGGAGTCTCTGGCCTCCTCCCAAATTGTGCGTGAGAGAGAGAGAGATAGAGGGAAGGAGACAAAAGTTTCTCTTCTAAGTGTAAATTGAAACTTCTGGAATTCTATTTATCTATAAAAATGGAAAATTTCCTTTACAAAGATAACTAAGTATCTCTGATGTTTCAACTGCTTTTATTTACTGCTCAAAAACAAAAACAAGGAAAGCTAAATATTTTGCAATTTGGGGTACTTCAGATATTTTATGGAACACAAAATAAAAAAGAACTATTTAGGTTATTCTTGATTGAGAATTCCTTTTTGATATTTTACAATATCAACTAATTTCATAATTCGATGGCAAGTTGCAGCACTTTGAAATACTGTCTAGATATATGACTGTTTGCAGTGAAATAGAACTCCAAACATAAAGTATAGTGCTCAGTTATTCACACATATTATTTGTTCTTATGTGAAAAGGAGTTATTGATTCTTATATCTATTAATATATCAGTTTTATAGTCATTCAATCAAATTTCAGGGACATTTCTAATTCAGACATGTAGATACATTAGACATAAAATATATTTAAATCTCAGAAGGCAACACTAATCTCAAAACTTGCATTGATATCTACTCTCTCTCAGTAATAAAGTTTTCCCTTCTATACAACATAGCCTGTATTTCTGAACCCCATAATATCAAATTAAGAGAACAAACATTCATTGAATATATCTGCTTTACTTCAAAATTACTATGGTATTTCCTATATGTATTATTCAATCCTTGCTTTGCTAAGCATTAATTTAGTACCTATATTCTAATTGTTCATGTATTTCTAAAATGCTTAGCTAAGGGGAACCCTGCCAAGAACTGCCGTGATCAGTTGCTTCTAGGCCTTATAAATAACTGCTTATGTAAGCCTACAGACAGACCATCTTTATATAGTCCTGATGCAACCGTGTATATGGAATGCTTAGTCATCATTATGTAACCCTGAGCAATGAAGCTGCATAATGCTGATGCCATAACAGCTTATATTTAAGATCCAGATATTAGATCCAGTATTCTGGCTTGAAAAAAAGCAAGTTTTGCAAATAAGCAATGGAGTTTCAAGATGACACAGTTGGAGTATAAGAGGATGTTTTTTAAGCCCCCAGTCTCTACTTCTCACAGCCTGGCAAGATCTTAGCCAGGGAAGCAGAATTTCATCACCACCAATGCCAGCACATTTCCACTTAAGAAACTGGAAAAACATGACTCCTTACACACTGGACACCAATACACTTCTGACTTGAGGTCCCCTGGTAATTAGAAAAGAATTCATTTAACATATTTTAGTTAACCAATTTCTTTAAAAATTTATTTGAGGTTTTGGCCAAACATCAAATCCAGTCCTTGGTAGTACAACTTGAGTGGCACACTCTGACACAAATAGTAGAAACTCAATGACAGGTCATTAACCAAGATAATGGATAACTATTTACCACATTCTTAAAAATATCTCTATTACCTCACTATTGGACTCAATAGCTTTGTAAATATCCATTCCTCTCTCCATCCATAGTTTTTCAGGCACTATGTCTATCAAGTCTAATCCCTTGAATCTATTTGTGGTTTCCACCGAATAAAGTCAGTTTTCATTCCAATCCCAAAGAAAGGCAATGCCTCAAAATGCTCAATCTACCACACAATTTTACTCATCTCACACACAAGCAAACTAATGCTCAAAATTCTCCAAACCAGGCTTCACCAGTACATGAACTGTGAACTTGCAGATGTTCAAGCTAGATATACAAAAGGGAGAGGAACCAGAGATCAAATTGCCAATATCCGTGGGATCATTGAGAAAGCAAAAGAGTTCCCGAAAAATATATACGTCTGCTTTATTGATTATGCCAAACCTTTGACTGTGTGGATCACAATAAACTGTGGAAAATTCTGAAAGAGATGGGAATACCAAATCACCTTACCTGCCTCCTAAGAAATCTACATGCAGATCAAGAAGCAACAGTTAGAACCTGACATGGGATGACAGACTGGTTCCAAAATGGAAAAGGAATACATCAAGGCTGTATATTGTCACCCTGCCTATTTAACTTACATGCAGTTACATCATGTGAAATGCCAGGCTGGATGAAGTACAAGCTGGAATCAAGATTGCTGGGAGAAATAACAATAAGCTCAGATATGCAGATGATACCACCCTTATGGCAGAAAGCAAAAAAGAACTAAAGAGCCTCTTGATGAAAGTGAAAAAGAAGAGTGAAAAAGTTGGCTTAAAGCTCAACATTCAGAAAACTAAGATCATGCCATCCAGTCCCATAACTTCATGGCAATTAAATGGGAAAACAATGGAAACAGTGAGAGAATTTACTTTTTTGTGNTACACATTGTGAAGTGATTACCCAAATAAGTATAGTTAACATCAGTCACCTCTTCTTGTGATGAGAACTTTTCAGATTTACTCTTTTAGCAATATTTTGGCACTTTTTTTAAAATGGGATAAAAGCCAGACTGTACTTGGAAACTTATCTGAGTAATTCTTAATAACTGTAGCCTGGGAATCTATGTGGAAAATGATTAGCTAGAGCAGAGTTGACATTTTAAAATAGCCTTGGAGAGTGGTAAGGCAGAATGGTAGAATGTGCTTTAATAATAGAATGTGGATTAGTGTCCACTTTCTATATGGAGTTAAACATCATTACAGAAAATGTTTGGGTTCTCTTGTTTCATGGTTCCATCACTTTTCATAATAGTTCCATGAATATTTCCAGAATTTCCCTCATTTTTCTCTCAGAAATCAGCCTGTACCATAAGCACAAATAAAAGGAGAGGATGCAGTCACTTCAACAACAAATGGCTACTTTCTTGATCGTGTTCAATGTAGCATAATGGTTAAAAGTGTAATAGTGTTTGCGTAAATCAGAACTAGAATAAAATCAATTTGTAACACTTTGAGTGAATTTCCTAACACTCTAGACCTCATTTTACTCAAATGTATTAAGGAAATGATAAAAGAATCTATCTTTTTAAATTTTTGGTGAAAATTAAATAAAACAATGAATACAAAAGACTTGGCTCCCAGGAATCATGCATATAAATTCTCTTTATTATTATAATTATTAGCCATGTAATTAATTTGGATCTCAGTAACTTCAGAGCATCAATCTGTTTTTCTTTCTCTCTACTTCCAGCCAAAGGAGCTTGGAACTTTAATTGGACCCTTTTCTACTATGTAAAAACTAATCAAAACAATTTAATTATATTTGTCTTCTAAGTCCCCTAAAATGTTATTTTATGAGGGCATATGATCTGGATGCTTAAGGCAGTATAAAATCACTTGGGTAATGTATATATTGAATCAGTTTAATAAGCCAGGCTAGAGGAAACTTCCTTCTCTCTACTACTCATCCAGGCATGATTCTGGGGTATGATACTTGCAATCTCAGACTTTGGATCAAGTATTGAGTTAGTAATGACTCTATCGGAAGGAAAACTCAATCTAGCTTAAATTTAAAAAGAACTTCTTATAATGTACAGAGCCTAATGCTGGGAAACAGTTCTGTTAGAATACATTTAATTCATGATACAAAAATTAAATAAGGAATAAGAAAAATAGAAGTGAGTAGGTATCTCTTAGACTATCCCTTTGGATCATGTTTTTTTAGCTTCTGTTTCTCCATCAGTTTGCTTCGTTTTCTTCTTTCTATCTACTATTATTTACTATTTCATATACTTGGTCTATTTATGATAAAGGCTAGGCTGCTATTGAAAAAAAGAGGCCCAAAATGAAGGAGGTTAGAAAACAAGATGTTTTTTTTTTCTCTCTCTCTCTCAGATATAAATGTCCCAAAGTGAGCGTCTGAAGTCAGCACTCATTCAAAGACCCAGATTCTTTCAAAACTCTGATTTCTATATACCCTCTGATATTGTCTTCTGAAGTTCAGGCTAGATTATGGGTTTATGTTCCAACACTATGGGATGCATGGAGACAGGAATACTGTAACGTCTTAAGACAAAGGTAAACATTTCAATGGTAACAATTTAATACATGGCCACATTTGGTATAAGAGAGATTGGAAGATATTGTTTCTATATATTGTTTCTACTTAGGCAGCAATGAAAAGACCACTATTTTCTACCTCACAATTTAAGAGTCACAAAGTCAGTCTCAGCACTAGAATTTATTTGCCTTAATTTCAATAGACCAAGAAAAATTACTAATTTTGAATCCCATTTCTAAGTTTTCATGAGAGAGAATCTGAATGTATCCAAAGTTATGTTTGTTGTAGTTGTTTAGTAACTATGTCATGTCTGATTCTTTGCAGCTTCATAGACTACAGACCTCCAGGCCTCTGTTCACAGGATTTCCCAGGCAAGAATACTGGGTTGGGTTACCATTTCCTTCTCCAGAGGGTCTTCCTGACTCAGGGATCAAACCAGCGTCTCCTGCACTGGCAGGAGGATTCTTTACCATTGAGCCACCAGGGAAGCCCAAAAAGTTATGGTGAGAGATAAGTAATATAAAACAAACATTGTGTAATTCCCTTGAGATCTGGTGGTTAAGACTCCATGTTTCCATTGCAGATCACATGAGTTTGATCCCTGGTTGGGGAGCTAAGATCCCACATGCATGCTGTGCAGCCAATAAATAAATGAAACATGATTGTCAATATCCATATCTGGTCAGAGAGTGGGTCAGTGGAAGGAGTTACGGGCTGAACAGATAATCCAATAGTTATTTACTACCTATGTATTTGAATTTTAAATCTGTGAAGTTAATAAAATGAAGACATCAAAACAAGACAATATACTCACAAACAGAAAACAACAGATCAAAAAATAACTGATAAAAATATTTTTATCTAGAATATTAACAATCTGAATTCTAAAAGACACATAAATAGTCAAGTGGTAGCCTTTCAGTCACATATGACACTCTGTGACTCCATGGACTGTAACCCATCAGCTTCTCAGTCCATGGGGATTCTTCAGCCAAGAATACTGGACAGGGGTGGCCATTCCCTTCTCTAGGAGATCATCCCAACCCAGGGAGCAAACTTGGGTCTCCTGCATTGCAAGTGGGTTCTTTACCATATGAGCCACCAAGGAAACCTGCAAAGCGCCATATTCAAGTTCAGTTCACTTTATAAACCTAAAGGTATTTTACTGAAGGACACTTTAGCCATAATCTATTCTATTAAGATGTCAAAGTAGACAAGCTGTAATTATTTTCAGCTGATGAAAAAGAATTTTCATCAAACATTTTTATTTCAAAAATATAGAACTAAAAAATAGATGGACTTACTATTTAAAAAATTCTGTATCTCAAAGCTCCTTAGTCTTTAAATAGGTCTGGTGCTAGACTATCTTTGTCTAACTTATAAAGCCTATAGACCACAGACTCAATCTGATCCATGAATTAGCCATGGAATCATAGACCTTGATTTAGTCTGTCATGATATGGATGTCAGAGGAGTCTCTGGCCTCCTCCTAAATTGTGCGTGAGAGAGAGGGAGATAGAGGGAAGGAGACAAAAGATTCTCTTCTAAGTGTAAATTGAAACTTCTGGAATTCTATTTATCTATAAAAATGGAAAATTTCCTTTACAAAGATAACTAAGTATCTCTGATGCTTCAACTGCTTTTATTTGCTGCTCAAAAACAAAAACAAGGAAAGCTAAATATTTTGCAATTTGGGGTACTTCAGATATTTGATGGAACACAAAATAAAAAGGAACTATTTAAGTTATTCTTGATTGAGAATTTCTTTTTGATATTTTACAATATCAACTAATTTCATAATTCGATGGCAAGTTGCAGCACTTTGAAATACTGTCTAGATATATGACTGTTTGCAGTGAAATAGAACTCCAAACATAAAGTATAGTGCTCAGTTATTCACACATATTATTTGTTCTTATGTGAAAAGGAGTTATTGATTCTTATATCTATTAATATATCAGTTTTATAGTCATTCAATCAAATTTCAGGGACATTTCTAATTCAGACATGTAGATACATTAGACATAAAATATATTTAAATCTCAGAAGGCAACACTAATCTCAAAACTTGCATTGATATCTACTCTCTCTCAGTAATAAAGTTTCCCCTTCTATACAACATAGCCTGTATTTCTGAACCCCATAATATCAAATTAAGAGAACAAACATTCATTGAATATATCTGCTTTACTTCAAAATTACTATGGTATTTCCTATATGTATTATTCAATCCTTGCTTTGCTAAGCATTAATTTAGTACCTATATTCTAATTGTTCATGTATTTCTAAAATGCTTAGCTAAGGGGAACCCTGCCAAGAACTGCCGTGATCAGTTGCTTCTAGGCCTTATAAATAACTGCTTATGTAAGCCTACAGACAGACCATCTTTATATAGTCCTGATGCAACCGTGTATATGGAATGCTTAGTCATCATTATGTAACCCTGAGCAATGAAGCTGCATAATGCTGATGCCATAACAGCTTATATTTAAGATCCAGATATTAGATCCAGTATTCTGGCTTGAAAAAAAGCAAGTTTTGCAAATAAGCAATGGAGTTTCAAGATGACACAGTTGGAGTATAAGAGGATGTTTTTTAAGCCCCCAGTCTCTACTTCTCACAGCCTGGCAAGATCTTAGCCAGGGAAGCAGAATTTCATCACCACCAATGCCAGCACATTTCCACTTAAGAAACTGGAAAAACATGACTTCTTACACACTGGACACCAATACACTTCTGACTTGAGGTCCCCTGGTAATTAGAAAAGAATTCATTTAACATATTTTAGTTAACCAATTTCTTTAAAAATTTATTTGAGGTTTTGGCCAAACATCAAATCCAGTCCTTGGTAGTACAACTTGAGTGGCACACTCTGACACAAATAGTAGAAACTCAATGACAGGTCATTAACCAAGATAATGGATAACTATTTACCACATTCTTAAAAATATCTCTATTACCTCACTATTGGACTCAATAGCTTTGTAAATATCCATTCCTCTCTCCATCCATAGTTTTTCAGGCACTATGTCTATCAAGTCTAATCCCTTGAATCTATTTGTGGTTTCCACCGAATAAAGTCAGTTTTCATTCCAATCCCAAAGAAAGGCAATGCCTCAAAATGCTCAATCTACCACACAATTGTACTCATCTCACACACAAGCAAACTAATGCTCAAAATTCTCCAAACCAGGCTTCACCAGTACATGAACTGTGAACTTGCAGATGTTCAAGCTAGATATACAAAAGGGAGAGGAACCAGAGATCAAATTGCCAATATCCGTGGGATCATTGAGAAAGCAAAAGAGTTCCCGAAAAATATATACGTCTGCTTTATTGATTATGCCAAACCTTTGACTGTGTGGATCACAATAAACTGTGGAAAATTCTGAAAGAGATGGGAATACCAAATCACCTTACCTGCCTCCTAAGAAATCTACATGCAGATCAAGAAGCAACAGTTAGAACCTGACATGGGATGACAGACTGGTTCCAAAATGGAAAAGGAATACATCAAGGCTGTATATTGTCACCCTGCCTATTTAACTTACATGCAGTTACATCATGTGAAATGCCAGGCTGGATGAAGTACAAGCTGGAATCAAGATTGCTGGGAGAAATAACAATAAGCTCAGATATGCAGATGATACCACCCTTATGGCAGAAAGCAAAAAAGAACTAAAGAGCCTCTTGATGAAAGTGAAAAAGAAGAGTGAAAAAGTTGGCTTAAAGCTCAACATTCAGAAAACTAAGATCATGCCATCCAGTCCCATAACTTCATGGCAATTAAATGGGAAAACAATGGAAACAGTGAGAGAATTTACTTTTTTGTGTGGGGGGGGGGGTCCAAAAAATCACTGTAGATGGTGAGTGTGGCCATGAAATTAAAAGATGCTTGCTCTTTGGAAGAAAACTTATGACCAACCTAGACACCATATTTAAAAGCAGAGACATTACTTTGCCAACAAAAGTCTGTCTAGTCAAAGCTATGAAGTCATGTATGGATGTGAGAGTTGGACTATAAAGAAAGCTGAGCCTCAGAGAATTGATATGCTTTTGAGCTGTGGTGTTGGGAAAGACTTGAGTCCCTTGGACTGCAAGGAGATGGAACCAGTCAATCCTAAAGGAAATCAGTCCTGATTATTCATTGGAAGGACTGATGTAGCTGAAACTCCAATACTTTGGCCACCTGATGTGAAGAACTGACTCACTGGAAAAGACCCTGATGCTTGGCAAGATTAAAGGTGGGAGGCAAAGGGGATGACAGAGGTTAAGATGGTTGGATGGTATCTCTGACTCAATGGACATGAGTTTAAGCAAGCTCTGGGGGTTGGTGAGGACAGAGAAGCCTGGTGTGCTGCATCCACGGAGTTGCAAAGATTCTGTCATGACTCGGTGACTGACCTGAATGAGCTGATCTCTCTCTCCAATATTTCCTACTATAATTCAACACTATTTTCAGGTTACTTTTTCTTAAATAGGACGTTTCCTATAGCCCCATCTAATTTACAACCTTTGTGAAATTTGAATAAACAAGTATTTATTAAATTTTTGATTTGTTAATGTTCAGAATATGTTATCAGAGGTTTTCTGAACTAGGTTTTAAGAATTACTTATTAAAAATTAAATTTTGTGAACCTGGTGGTTTGTGACTGTTGTAAGCATTACTATTCAGTGATTCATCTTGATTTAATCTAAGGTAAATGAGAAAGCAGTCTAAGGGCAGAACTATATAGGGTCAGCACAGTATTTATAAATTTTTTGTATCTCTTTCTCTCTGGATGATTTCAAAGGAGTGAATTTAAGTGAAATTCAATGCAAAGATAAATTCGCTGTGTTTGGGACAACTAAAACAGGAAGAGATCTTCAATCCTGGGAAATAAGTATTCCTTGTTAAGTCTGTCAATCTTAAGCAATAAAATTGGCAACTGAATATGTGAAGCTGGAGTTTAGAGAAAAAGTGTTTATATTTTTATGTCCTCAATGAATAAATGGAGTTTAATGCCCATAAGGTTAATATGGTTTCCCTAGAAAGAAACTGCAAATAGGCAGGAGGAAAGTATTGAGGACAAGATCTGGGGTTTGCTTCATTTAGAGATTATGAAATATATATATATATATATATAGTGGATAGTGAAGGATAGTGAAGTTGCTCAGTCGTGTCCGACTCTTTGCCACCCCATGGACTGTAGCCTACCAGGCTCTTCCGTCCATGGGATTCTCCAGGCAAGAGTACTGGAGTGGGTTGCCATTTCCTTCTCCAGGAGATCTTCCCAACCCAAGGATCAAACCTGGGTCTCCCACATTGCAGGCAGATGCTTTGCCATCTGAGCCATCAGGGAAGACTCATATATATATGATGGCAATGACAATAAAAGATTGAGAAGAAAAAGAAGATAATTAGGAGACAGTGCTATCATAAAATCCAAGTGAGAAAGTGTATCAAGAAGGAGTAGGCAGATTTAAATAGACATTTCTGCAAAAATAACATACAGATAGTCAAAAAACACATGAAAAGATGCTCAACATTGCTGATTATTAGAGAAAAGCAAATAAAAACTACCATGAGGTATCACCAGTCAAGATGGCCATCATCAAAAAGTCTACAAATAATAAATACTGGAGAGGGTATAGAAAAAAGGGAACCCTCCTGCACTGTTGGTGGGAATGTAAATTGGTACAGCCACTATGGATAACAGAATGGAGATTCCTTTTAAAAAAAACTAAATATAGAGCTAGCATATGATCCAGCAATACTACTCACAGGCATACATATCCAGAGAAAAATATGGTTCTAAAGGATATATGCACCCTAATGTTCATTGCAACACTGGTTACAATAGTTAAGACATGGAAGCAATCTGAATATACATCAACAGAAGAATGGATAAGGAATATGTGGTTCATATATATAATGGAATATTGTATGTGTGTGCAAGTCAGTCACTAAGTCATGTCCAAGTCTTTGTGAC
>SJYW01007662.1:397961-426150 GCA_006410735.1 Raphicerus campestris
AAAAAAAAAAAAAAAGCTTTCTCTATGTTACTTGTTAGTATAGAATATCAATTCCTTATGTGGCCATTCTTAGAATTCTTAAAATTCAGGCCATTAATTTTACTTTTTATTCTACTTAAAACTTGTATCTGTACCACAAAATTTATGTTCTTCATTCCATTATTTGTGCTATGTTTGTCATTCCATTTTTTAAAAATTCTGAGATCTTTGGGAAGATCACTTGAAAATATTATTTTCTGGGTGTGAACTTACATTGTTGCCTCCTTTTAGAACTCTGTTTTCCAAGCCTTTGTTTAACAAACTTTTATTAATTCCTCAAGCATAAACATATGAGCTATATTACCAAGGATAGTGAAGTTGCTCAGTCGTGTCCGACTCTTTGCCACCCCATGGACTGTAGCCTACCAGGCTCTTCCGTCCATGGGATTCTCCAGGCAAGAGTACTGGAGTGGGTTGCCATTTCCTTCTCCAGGAGATCTTCCCAACCCAAGGATCAAACCTGGGTCTCCCACATTGCAGGCAGATGCTTTGCCATCTGAGCCATCAGGGAAGACTCATATATATATGATGGCAATGACAATAAAAGATTGAGAAGAAAAAGAAGATAATTAGGAGACAGTGCTATCATAAAATCCAAGTGAGAAAGTGTATCAAGAAGGAGTAGGCAGATTTAAATAGACATTTCTGCAAAAATAACATACAGATAGTCAAAAAACACATGAAAAGATGCTCAACATTGCTGATTATTAGAGAAAAGCAAATAAAAACTACCATGAGGTATCACCAGTCAAGATGGCCATCATCAAAAAGTCTACAAATAATAAATACTGGAGAGGGTATAGAAAAAAGGGAACCCTCCTGCACTGTTGGTGGGAATGTAAATTGGTACAGCCACTATGGATAACAGAATGGAGATTCCTTTTAAAAAAAACTAAATATAGAGCTAGCATATGATCCAGCAATACTACTCACAGGCATACATATCCAGAGAAAAATATGGTTCTAAAGGATATATGCACCCTAATGTTCATTGCAACACTGGTTACAATAGTTAAGACATGGAAGCAATCTGAATATACATCAACAGAAGAATGGATAAGGAATATGTGGTTCATATATATAATGGAATATTGTATGTGTGTGCAAGTCAGTCACTAAGTCATGTCCAAGTCTTTGTGACCCCATATATGTATGTGTGTATATGTGTGTGTGTGTGTGTGTGTGTGTGTGTGTGTGTGTATGTGTGTGTATGTAACTGAATCTCTTTGCTGTAGACCTGAAATTAAAACAACATTGTAAATCAACTAAATTCCAATAAAAATTTTATAAAAAGGAGTTTCTCAAAAGTGTCAAATGCTTCATAAAGAGATTGTCACCTGAAGATCACTGAATCCAAAAGGGTGGAAGAGGCTGATGGCCTTAACTTTAATAATTTCAAGGAATTGTTGGAATAACAAGTGGACTAAAGAGAAAATGAAATGTGAAGAAACAGACTCAAGAAGCTCAGACAAGTCTTTCAAAAACTTTTGTGGTAAATAAATAGTAAACAAGGAAATGGGGAAGGATGTGGTAAATGAGTAGGAAATAAGGAATGGGGAAGGAAAAACTAAAGAGGAATCAGAAGGTAATAATATGTTTTTGTTGTTGTTGTTTTAAGTCCTGATTAGTTGTTTTAAAATGGAAACAATTACAGCTTGTATGTATGTTGATAATAATCCAGTAGAAATGGAATATTGATGATGGAAGGAAAGGGGATATTTCAGGAAAATTTTCTTTAGTGGCAAGGGTTTGTGGTATATAGTGCATATGTGAGAGATAGAGTTGCCTAGGATAGGTACAGAAACATTTATTGAAAGTAGGAGGCAAACATTTATATGCAGGCAGGCTTCTAAGAGACAGTTTTTACTGTACTTTTCATAATGAAGTAGAAAGCAAGATCATCATCTCAGAGTGAGGAGAAGGTGAGTTGTAAAGCTGTATAGAAAAGAGGTACTGAATCACTGTTTAAGATAAATATTCTTGGAATACATTGTAGGGTTGTTGGATAATGTAGATACTCATTTTATTTTTATTATTTTTAATATTTTAATGAAAATATTAAACATACATAAATCCATACTTCAGGAAGAACCATTTATTCTTGCCAGTCTTTTATCTCTACTCGAACTTATCCTTGGCCTCTTCTCAGGCCTTGCATTTGAGAGCAGGAAGACATCTTTGTTGACAGCAGTTTGTCCAAGGGGCTTTGCAGGGATCCAGCCCCAGAGGATCCAGGGTGATTCGAAGGGTGAATGGTGTAGTCAAGGAAAAACTTATTTATTTATTTAATTAGAAATATAAGATTAGATTAGGAAGAAATAGTGTAGTAGGAAAATTAGGTGGAAAAGATTCAGAATAACTTCGTTTACGTGGAAAACCAATAAAATATCAGAACAAGAGATTTGCACCATCTACATTGGGCCACTGGTGCCCGTTTGAATATCGGAGAGTGCCCTGCCTTGGGCTTTCTCTCACAGAACTTAAAAGCCAGGGCAAGTAAGTAGACATGGCGAGCCTCCATGCCCCAGATGGGAATTCAGCCTGAAATTAGAGTAAAGAGAAGACACGGGGAAACCAGTCGTTCCAATGACTGGCCCGCCCTCTATTGTCTAGAAAGGCCTTTTATACATTTTTGATAGTACATGGAGATCAGTGGGTAATAGGTTATACAAAATTATGCAGCATTAGCAGCCCAGACTCTTATCAAAACCAGGCTTTTCTCTCTGCATACCTAATTGTATACACAAGTCTTAGGTGATTTACATCATCTTCTGGCCAGAGGGCCAATTAACATTTTACAGCTCTTTTCTGATAAGGGTTTGTCAACCAGAAGACTTATTTGTGTTGATCTTCCCAAAATCTGNCTCTTTACAAATAATTTGTTTTGCTTTTTATATTGACACTGTATTTCTGTATACTTCAAAATTGTTTTCTAAATGTTAGAGTGCTTGTTCGATAGGAATAATTTAAACATAATTATAATAAAGGCTTAAGCTTGACTTTCAAGTTTTCTTCTCTAACAGTTATATATGCATTTATTTAAGCAATCATGGTATTAAACAGTCGTGGATGAGAAATGAGGATAATTAAGGAATTAAATGATTGACCTGGTTTGAACAGTGTTTGAGTTTCACTCTACCTAGAAAATGTATGTTCTCACTTATATTTTGTTCTTAATCCTTTCATAATTCTTCTTTATAGATTTCCCTTCCATTTTCTAATATTTATCTAACATTGTGAAAACAAACAAACAAACTTCAGTTGAAATAGCAGAACAACTGATAAACCCAACAAAATTTGATAAATATAACCACTTTGCACTAAGAAGTTTCCAGATATACTTTAATCTGTAGAGAACCAGACAGGACTAATATAACAAAATTTCATTCCTTGATCTATGCCTCAAGGACAGAATGGATATTAGTCAACAAGCCCAAACAGACATGAATGGATGCTCTCATAAACAGAATGCTGGAGGCCAGCTACATCATCTCCAGCATTATTTCCTAAATTCTCCTTTCACAGTTCTAGACCAAGCACATCGAATGATATATCACCTTTCTGGAATGTCAGAGAGGAATAGTGATTACAACTAGGGAACATGTTAATCAGTAGAATTGATATGTTTGTGCCTGTATTCTCATTTTTTCCCTCTCTTCTTTTCTTTTCCTTCTCCTTTTCCTTTATATTTCAAGTTTGCCCATCACTGAATTTTTTGTGGCCTGCATTTCTCTACTTCCTCCATTCCATTCAGAAGCAAACACTGTCTAGCTACAAAATCAGAAAAGTCAAGCACTTTCATATTTTTATTAATTTATAATATGAGGAGTTTCCATGTGTACCAAAATTTTTAAATTATGCTATATTAGTAAGTTGTGTTATTAAGCACTATATGTGATACATAAATAAGTTTATCCTTATCTTCATGTAGTTTTCAGTCTGTTGTAATAAGACATTTACTCAAAGAAAAATTAAAGGAAACCTGATAAATATTTTCTTTAAAAAGAAATAAACATCGTACTATTGATTTTAAAGGAGAGATAGCTCAAGTATGTGGAAACTAAGAAAAAAATAAGGAGAAAAACGATATAAAATAAAATTTGAGTAAAATTTTGAGGAAATAAGATTATCAGTTCAATCGATCAGTCGTGTCTGACTCTGCGACCCCATGAACTGCAGCACGCCAGGTCTCCCAATCCATCACCAACTCCCGGAGTTTACTCAAACTCATGTCCATTGAGTCAATGATGTGATCCAACCATCTTATGCTCTATCATCCCCTTCTCTTCCCGCCTTCAGTCTTTCCCCGCATCAAGGTCTTTTCAAATGAGTCAGTTCTTCGCACCAGGTCACCAAAGTATTGGAGTTTCTGCTTCAGCATTAGTTCTTCCAATGAATATTCAGGACTGTTTTCTTTAGAATGGGCTGGTTGGATCTCCTCATAGTCCAAGGAACTCACAAGAGTCTTTTCCAACACCATGGTTCAAAAGCATCAATTCTTCAGCGCTCAACTCTTGGCTTTCTTTATAGTCCAACTGTCACATCTATACGTGACGGCTGGAAAAACCATAGCCTTGACTAGACAGACATTTGTTAGCAAAGTAACATCTCTGCCTTTTAATAGCTGTCTAGGTTGGTCATAACTCTTCTCCCAAGGAGTAAGCATCTTTTCATTTCATAGCTATTGTCACAATCTGCAGTGATTTTGGAGCCCAAAGAAACAAACTCTGCCACTGTTTCCACTGTTTTTCCATCTATTTGCCATGAAGTAATGGGACTGGATGCCATGATCTTTGTTTACTGAATGTTGAGCTTTAAGTCAACTTTTTCACTCTCCTCTTTCACTTTCATCAAGAGACTCTTTAGTTCTTCTTTACTTTCTGCCATAAAGGTGATACTATGTGCATATCTGAGGTTATTGATATTTCTCCCAGCAATCTTGATTCCCCTTATGTTTTTCATATAGCCCAATATTTCTCATGATGTACTCTTCATATAAGTTAAATAAGCAGGGTGACAGTATATAGCCTTGAGGTACTCCTTTTCCTATTTGGAACCAGTTTGTTGTTCCAGGTTTAACTGTTGCTTCCTGACCTGCATATAGATTTCTCAAGAGGCAAGTCAGGTGGTCTGGTATCCCCATCTCTTTCAGAATTTTCCACAGTTTAATTTGATCCACAGATTATCAAGCGCTAGTAAAACACGAAAGTAGGAACTAAGTATATCTGGAATGTAACTAGCAACCAAGTTTCACTGAAGAGTATGGCAATGGTCGCTAGTGATAGGAAGGTACTGGATATAAAAAGCTTACAGTTTCGAAAGGAAACTGATACAGAATTTATTCACTGTCATTGTAGCCCAGATTTGTTGTCCAGTACCTAAGTCATGTCCTACTCTGTGACTCCATGGCCTGCAGTAGGCCAGGAAATGATGCCATCCAGCCATCTCATCCTCTGTCACCCCATTCTCCTCTTGCCCTCAATCTTTCTCAGCATCAGGGTCTTTTCCAATGAGTCAGCTCTTTGCATCAGGTGAACAATATTGGAGCTTCAGCTTCAGCATCAGTCCTTCCAACAAATATGGGCTACATGATTTTCAGGGCTCAGTGAAAAATAAAATTCACAGCCCTTAGTTAAAATAGTATTAATAATATTAAGACAGCTATAGCAGATCATAAAACCAAGTGTGTGGTCCTTCTAAGCAAGGGATCCTATGAGACTGCACAGGTCACATAACCATGAACTTGCCTTGTTGGTTAATCACTGGTCCTGTTGGTGAGTTCTGGAGTAAATGAGAGAACATTTTGCTAAGGAAAATAGATATAGATGGAGTACAAAGATAAATAGGAGGGTAAGAAAATAAGAAAAGGAAAACAAAAGACAGTGGAATCATAAAGAGAAGTGAAGTCACTCAGTCATGTCCGACTCTTTGCAGCCCCATGGACTGTAGTCAACCATGCTCCTCCGTCCATGGGATTCTCCAGGCAAGAATACTGGAGTGGGTTGCCATTTCCTTCTCCAGGAGATCTTCCCAACCCAGGGGTCAAACCCAGGTCTACATTGCAGGTAAACACTTTACCATCTGAGCCACCAGGGAAAGCTCAAAAACCTTAAAGAAGCCTAAATATTGGGAGTAAAATTTTATGATATGTAAAGCAAAGTGAAAAAAAACTTATCCATAATATTTAACAGATAATAGCTAGCTAAAAAGATAAAGAATAGAACTAAACCAAAGATGAGTCCACATTTTCATCTTGGATGACTAAAAGAGAAAGCAAATAACAACAAACATCAGAAAGAGGAGCTGATTTTAAGGGGACACTGGANAATGATGCCATCCAGCCATCTCATCCTCTGTCACCCCATTCTCCTCTTGCCCTCAATCTTTCTCAGCATCAGGGTCTTTTCCAATGAGTCAGCTCTTTGCATCAGGTGAACAATATTGGAGCTTCAGCTTCAGCATCAGTCCTTCCAACAAATATGGGCTACATGATTTTCAGGGCTCAGTGAAAAATAAAATTCACAGCCCTTAGTTAAAATAGTATTAATAATATTAAGACAGCTATAGCAGATCATAAAACCAAGTGTGTGGTCCTTCTAAGCAAGGGATCCTATGAGACTGCACAGGTCACATAACCATGAACTTGCCTTGTTGGTTAATCACTGGTCCTGTTGGTGAGTTCTGGAGTAAATGAGAGAACATTTTGCTAAGGAAAATAGATATAGATGGAGTACAAAGATAAATAGGAGGGTAAGAAAATAAGAAAAGGAAAACAAAAGACAGTGGAATCATAAAGAGAAGTGAAGTCACTCAGTCATGTCCGACTCTTTGCAGCCCCATGGACTGTAGTCAACCATGCTCCTCCGTCCATGGGATTCTCCAGGCAAGAATACTGGAGTGGGTTGCCATTTCCTTCTCCAGGAGATCTTCCCAACCCAGGGGTCAAACCCAGGTCTACATTGCAGGTAAACACTTTACCATCTGAGCCACCAGGGAAAGCTCAAAAACCTTAAAGAAGCCTAAATATTGGGAGTAAAATTTTATGATATGTAAAGCAAAGTGAAAAAAAAAAAACTTATCCATAATATTTAACAGATAATAGCTAGCTAAAAAGATAAAGAATAGAACTAAACCAAAGATGAGTCCACATTTTCATCTTGGATGACTAAAAGAGAAAGCAAATAACAACAAACATCAGAAAGAGGAGCTGATTTTAAGGGGACACTGGAATGATGCTGACCTTAGTTGAGGGATGCCAATGTACAACTGGATAGAAAAATACATGAAGTAGCCAAGGAAATGCAATCAGATACTAGAAGTGGAAAAAAAAAACTTATTAAGGAAGAGAATAAATATTTTAAATTTATATGGCTTAAGGAGATAATGATTGTCCTTGTTTAGGTTAAATTGTTCAAACAATTAATCCTTACAATCAATGGAGTAAATTATTCTCAGATGCTATACTGATTTTCTCATCCTAGACTCGCATACATTGTCATCTATTTGAAAGTCAGAATTAAAGGTGAAGGTGAATGAGATAATTGATGAAAAGTTATTTGAGTAAGAAAATAGTTTAGCTTGTAACCTTGAAGATATCAACACCTAAGACTAGAGGAGAGAAAAAGGATCTAATGAAGAACATTTTAAAAGGTCAATCAGAACAGTAAAGACTCGCTGATGTTATTGGTGGGAAGACTTTGAAAATGCAGATATATGGAGACATTAATGCTGTAGAGAAGTCAGGAGAGAGAGTTTCATTGGAAGCTCGCGAATCGGGTGAGTAGGTTTCTGGTGCTGTGTGTGAACCGGCAGCTCCAAGAACAGTTTACAAACCCCAAACAGATTGAGAAAGATATCAGAGGAATGTCTAACATGTCAGGAAATTCAACCTATGTTGTATGGTGTGGAGGTGACCCCTACAGGTGGACTGGGCAAGATGGGTGACAGAGAATAATAGGAAAGTGAGAGATTCTATAAACAATGTTACAAATGCAGTCCAACTGTAAAGGTGAGGAAGGGTACAGAAAGGTAGGTTGAGGTAAACTAGAAGAAAAAGGCTGAGTTGAAGGATAGAAGGTTTAAAGATGCCAGTGATACCAAGGGCCAGCTGCTGTAAGAGAAAGAGAAAAAAGGCAGAGAGAGTGAGAGGGGAGAGAGAATAGATGATATTCTGCTAAATTTCAGATTTTATTACCATAAGGGTGAGTTAGAGTTAAACAGGTTTGCAAGTTTAAAAGAAGCCCCAAATAGCCTTTTATAATATGTTTCATTTCTTCTTATTCTTTGACAGTGCTCACTGGGGTTACAACATTTTGGCATATTTTAATTTTCTTTTTTTATATAATTTATCTTTTAGTTCAGCTTTTGAAACTTCAGCTTTCTGGTTCCTTATTTGAAGATCTATACCTAAGAGTTGTGCTCTGACTTTTTTGTTCTGAATCTATTTAAATGAATTATATTTAGCAAGTATTTTCTGCAATCTGAGAGCTAATGATGCAAGCCTTCACTTCCACTGTCTCATTTAAATTTTATTCCCATAAAGAACAAGAAGCCTTGGGTAACCGGGAAGGTAGAAGAACTAAAACAAATCTATCTTTTGACCATTATACTTGCATTATAATAAATCAGAGTGAAGAATTTACTGTGTATCCAGACTAGGAAAGACAGGGAGCCAGAATTATCTTGGCCATTTCTCTGAGCTTATAAAATATATACACATCCTTAATTCTAACTGGAACAAATAGATATCTTGTATTCTTCCACCTGCAGTATTGGGGAAATGTTTTTTTGATAATTGTACTCTAGTGTGACCAAGGTCACCTAAGCCTGCTACAAATGCAGAGTCTACTTGCTGATACTCTGAAGTCTCTTAAGAAAAATCTTTCTACTTTTCCTGTTGGAGATGTCAGGGATGGCATATGTAAATATTGTGAAAAATACAGACACAAAGTTTTACCTTGACTTATCTATAATCTTGTCTTCCTTCCCCTGGTTTGCTCACTACTCCTACAGTTCTCTTGCTAAATGTGATAATACTCATTAAGAGTACAATAGGTAATTATTTACTTTTCTGAGTCTGCACTTAGGCATTGAACACTCTGATAGGAAAGCCTCTACCCAAATGATGTTGGTATCAGTAATTCACAATACAGTGCCTGAAATGCAGTAGACCCTCAACACTTGTTAAGCTCATGGTAGATGTGCACACATGATCTGAATCATGTGCCATAATGAGATAACACTTTCCAATTTCTCGCAGATCTAGGACAAGATTCCCTCTCATGGGGACCCAAATAACAGTCTGTAAATGGTTCCTGTCATAAACGGTGACTTTCAGTGTTTCACAGGTATGAGAAACCATAGGTAAAATTCTGGAACATTCTAAAGTGCTAAGAAATTGGACAAAATAGGATAATAAGAATTAATGATGAAGTGGAGTTAGGGGTCTCTTCTCCATCCAGGGTTCATCTCAGTAATATTTTTCTCCCTGTGAGAACATTTTAAAAATTGAATCATACAGTATGTAACTTTTTGAGAATTTTTTTCTTTTCTCACTAAGCCTAATACCATTGAGATCTGTCCGGGTTTTTGCATGCATCAGTACTTTTTATTTATTCAGTACTTTTATTGCTGAGTAGTTTTCCATTGCATGATCTTCTATTGTTACAGAATTGGTTTAATAATTCAGCTATTCAAGGACATTTGAGTTGCTTCTAGTTTTAGGTTACTATGAATAAAGTCACTATGAACAATTGTGTATAGGTTGTTGTGTGAACATAAGTTTTTATTGCTCTGGAATAAATGTCATAGGGTATGATTGCTGACTTATTTTGAACATGTATGCTTAGTTTTAAAAGAAACTACTGAACTATTTTCCAGAGTGACTGTACCATTCTTCATTCCTACCAGCAATGTGTGAAAATCATTTCTCCCCAGTCTCAACAGTGTTTAATATTGTCACTGTTGGTTTTGTTTTCATTTTTGCTATTCTAAGAGCGGGGAGAAATATCAATAACCTCAGATATGCAAATGACACCACCCTTATGGTAGAAAGTGAAGAGGAGCTAAAGGGCCTCGATGAAGGTGAAAGAGGAGAGTGAAAAAGTTGGCTTAAAGCTCAACGTTCAGAAAACGATCATGGCATCCAGTCCCATCACTTCATGGCAAATAGATAGGNTATTTAGTGATATATCATTGTAGCTGTAGTTTGCATTTCCTATATAGCTAATGATGTTGACCATCTCTTTATATATTTGCCCTCCATATCCCTTTTACAGTGAAATATCCGTTGATGTCTTTTGCCCACTTTATAATTAGATTTACTTTTTTACTATTGAGATTTGAGAGTTCTTTTTAAAGTCTACATATGAGACCTTTGTTGAATATGACTTGCAAACATTTTATCTTATGATATAGTGTGCTTTTTCATCTTCATGATAGGATCTTTTACAGCATAATCTTTTGAATTTTTGATGAAGCTCAATTTATCATTTTTAAAACAAATCACAATTTTAATGTGATGTCTCAGAACTCTACACCTAGCCCCCAAAATATTTTTCTTATGTTTTCTGCTGATCCTTAATACTTTAAAGAATTACCTACCCCAACAAATGTTTTCCCAAAAAGCTGCATTATCACAGCAGCAAATATGTGGTATACTGAGATTTAGATATAAATTGAAATGTACAAAAAAATTGTTGAAAAATTATGTCACTTAATATGAAAATAACATCTCATTGTTATTCTGTTTCAAAATTAAGTTGCTGAGAGAAAATTGTCAAAAACATATATTCATGGAAAGGACATCACTAAGTGGATTATAACCAAAAACTTATATAAAATTTTCTGTATCTTCTTTTATATAATAGTTTAATTAACTAATTAGTTAATTGTACCCACCCATTTGCAAGACACATATACACACTGATACTCCCATAACCAATNAAAGGACATCACTAAGTGGATTATAACCAAAAACTTATATAAAATTTTCTGTATCTTCTTTTATATAATAGTTTAATTAACTAATTAGTTAATTGTACCCACCCATTTGCAAGACACATATACACACTGATACTCCCATAACCAATTAATTAAATTATCCCATTAAAAGGGTCACATTTTTTAAAGTGAGGGTAGACAATAGTATTGTAAAAAAAAAAAAAAAAAGTAGGTTAGGCATAATTGCTGCTATTAACGATAAAAGTTAATTCTGTATTTCTTGGGGTGGCAAGCATAAATGAAAATATAATTAGTTACAAAATTTTCATTATTTATTAGAAAGAAGTAAAACTAGCTGGCTAGGAGAAATTGTTCATTTTCTGTAAAAAATCTCAAAAGGACTAATTACACAGTTTTTTCTATCACTGTCATCAAGTGAAAAAGGAATATTGTTTTCAAATATAGTTTTACCAAGAAGCAGAAAAGATATTCATATAGACATATTGACCTTTCATAAAATTAGTTCTCAAAAGAGCTTAAGAATATTTTTTAATTACAGAAATTTCTGAGGTTGCAGTTTCATATACCGAAAGAAACAGGGTCCAAAGAATAAATCTTCTTTTGTTAACTTCTGTCTAATATTCCAATTACCTCAATCTAAGCTAAGAAATTTCTTAGAGAAACTAGATTCAGATTATTAAAGATCAAGGTCACAAAAAAGGAGTAGAAGGATCTGACATAGACAGAGTACCAACTGCTTGATATATGATTTATGTTCACAATAAAATGGTGGAGAGAAAGAAACATTAAAAAAAAGTGTTCTAGTTAATAAGCTAGATACATGAATAATTGTTCAAGAGATTCAAGGAAGTTTGGAATTTCTTTTAATATACTATCTGTTGTGTGAGTGTGTTTCTTTGACTGTTACATTGTGCTCAGATTAGGTTTTTATTCTGATTATATTTTAGAACCATTTTAGCACATGTTGAACAGCAGTGCAGTTGGACCTGCTATTAAAGTTACTACCATAAACCAGAATTTTGTTCTTATTATAACTATTCAGACTTTATGTATAACATATAATATGATTATGATTCTAAACAAACATGAAAGAGTCCAGCAATAGCAAGGGATATCACTGTGATAACAATAATCTTGGAACAAAATTCTTTAAAACTTGACTCAGATACTAGACTGAAACATACTGTGAGTTTATTAAACTGGAGAAATCTAAATACATTCTGAAGCTATGAGTTGGAGATTAGATGTTATGCCAGTTTCTGAGGGCAATGAGTTTGCATACACTATTATGCCCTTTTGTTACTGTTTTAATAGGTAAAGCTAACGGGATGCCTGCCTAGATAATTTCTAAATTCAACCTGGCTACATGCAAAGATGGGCACAATAAAGGAAAGAAATTGCATGGACCTAACAGAAGCAGAAGATATTAAGAAGAGGTGGCAAGAATACACAGAACTATACAAAAAAAGACCATCAGGACCCAGAAGATCACAATAGTGTGATCACTCACCTAAGCCAGACATCCTGGAATGTGAAGTCAAGTGCTCCTTAGGAAGCATCACTACGAACAAAGCAGGTGGAGGTGATGGAATTCCAGTTGAGCTATTTCAAATCCTGAAAGATAATGCTGTGAAAGTGCTACACTCAATATGCCAGCAAACTTGGAAAACTCAGCAGTAGCCACAGGACTGGAAAAGGTCAGTTATCATTCCAATCTCAAAGAAAGGCAATGCCAAAGAATGCTTAAACTACCACACAGTTGCACTTATCTCAGGTACTAGTAAAGTAATGTTCAAAATTCTCCAAGCCAGGCTTCAACAATATATGAACTGTGAACTTCCAGATGATGAAACTGGATTTAGAAAAGGAAGAGGAACCAGAGATCAAACTGCCAACATCCGCTGGATCATCAAAAGCGCAAGAGAGTTCCAGAAAAAAAAAAAAAAAAAAAACTATCTATTTCTGCTTTATTGACTATGTGGAAGCCTCTGACTGTGTAGACAACAAAACACTATAGAAAATTCTTTAAGAAATGAGAATACCAGACCACCTGACATGCCTCTTGAGAAATCTGTATGCAGGTCAGGAAGCAACACTTAGAACTGGACATGGAACAACAAACTGGTTCCAAATAGGAAAAGGAGTACGTCAAGCAGGGTGTATATTGTCACCCTGCTTTTTAACATATGTGCAGAGAACATCATGAGAAACGCTGGGCTGGATGATGTAGAAGCTGGAATCGAGATTGCCAGGAGAAATATCAATAACCTCAGATATGCAGATGACACCACTCTATGGCAGAAAACGAAGACAAATTAAAGATGAAAGTGAAAGATGAGAGTGAAAAAGTTAGTTTAAAGTCAACATTCAGAAAACGAAGATCATGGCATCTGGTCCCATCACTTCATGGGAAATAGATGGGGAAACAGTGGAAACAGTGTCAGACATTTTTGGGGGAGGTGGCTCCAAAATCACTGCAGATGATGATTGCAGCCATGAAATTAAAAGACGCTTACTCCTTGGAAGGAAAGTTAGGACCAACCTAGATAACATGTTCAAAAGCAGAGACATTACTTTGCCCACTAAGGTCTGTCTAGTCAAGGCTATGGTTTTTCCAGTAGTCATATATGGATGTGAGAGTTGGACTGTGAAGAAAGCTGAGTGCAGAATTGATGCTTTTGAACTGTGGTGTTGGAGAAGATTTTTGAGTGTCCCTTGGACTGCAAGGAGACCCAACCAGTCAATTCTAAAGGAGATCAGCCCTGGGTTTTCTTTGGAAGGAATGATGCTAAAGCTGAAACTCCAGTACTTTGGCCACCTCATGCGAAGAGTTGACTCATTGGAAAAGACTCTGATGCTGGGAGGGATTGGGGGCAGGAGGAGAAGGGGACGACTGAGGATGAGATGGTTGGATGGCATCACAGACTTGATGGACGTGAGTCTGAGTGAACTCCGAGAGATGGTGATGGACAGGGAGGCCTGGCATACTGCAGTTCATGGGATCGCAAAGAGTCGGCCACGACTGAGCAACTGAACTGAACTGAACTGAATTAATTATATCAAAAAGCATATATATAGAGGAAAATAGAGATAGGTAGAGAAAAAGAAAGTAAATGAAACATATATATGATATGATTCATGATATGAATGATATGATTCACATTTATAAATGATTAATATTTTTGTTATAAATGATCTTTGAAAGAGAAAAAGAAAATTGTGATAAAGCAAAACATTTTTCTGTTGTAAGAATATATTCAAAACTTTAAATAATGTCTCTTTATCTGTTTAGTAATTTATTAATATTATACAGTATATATAATAGGTAAGACATTCTAAAGTTGTACTCTACCCTTTTAGTATTTCCTCAGGAAGTTATAGTTTCTTTATCTTTTCAGTTCTTTTAAAGTTCACAGGTTAATATCAGCCTAGTATCAACCTTGCTTTTAAGTTAACAAATAAGTTAACAATTTAAGTTAACAATAAGTTAACTACTTTAATTTTAGTTATAACTTATCCTTGTAGTTTAATATCTTTGTGCAGAACAGAAATTAAAAATGAGAACTACAAGAGGTCAATATCTAAAATTCTTACTTCATCAGTGGAATAAAAATTAGTATATTTCAAAGGTTGTAAAAAGATCTAAGGAAAGCTAATTTTACTTAGTTTCCAGAATCAAAAAGATATAATTGGTCCTACTCTGGGAATTGGACCATTTGTAATTATTTAATGTAATTTGTGGTAACTCTATATAAAAGAAGTGGATAGTTATCCTATCCATATGAACCTTTTAAATTGTGATTGTGTTATCTTGTGTCTAATGTCTGGTATATTAGAGGATTTTATTATGTAAGCCAGATGTTTCAAAGAGCTCCTTCTTATAATGAATAATTTACTTAAGAGTCACTGTCTATTGTTTTTTTCTCACTTTATTTTGGGATCCCCATTTATCCTCAGTCACAGAAATTTTCTCAGTCCAATGGCCATCAATGTTATTGCAGCAATTAGAATTTTTCTTATGTGTCCTGCAATTAGTGGCTGTAGAATATAACATGCAGTTCAAAAATCATTCTTCCTGGAAAAGGAAAAATGCTGTTATAAGAAAATGAACTCAAGATAGAACTACCCTAATTTCTCTTTCATTTGAATTTATTAATGAGAAGCATATGCAAATACAAAAATAAAGTGTTTTAAAGGGGGAATTAAAGAAGGGATTTCTGTTTTAGAGTAATACATTAGATTGGAGATCCCCTAATTCACTGCCTATACGGTATATAAGGGCTTCCCTGGTAGCTCAGCTGGTTAAGAATCCGCTTGCAATGCAAGAGACCCCGGTTCAATTCCTGGGTCAGGAAGATCCCCTGGAGAAGGGATAGGCTACGCACTCCAATATTCTCAGGTTTCCCTCATGGCTGTGATAGTGAAGAATCCTCCTGTACTGTGGGAGACCTGGGTTTAACCTCAGGTTGGGAAGATCCCCTAGAGGAAGGCATAGCAATCCATTCCAGCATTCTTGCCTGGAGAATCCCCACTGATAGAGGAGCCTGGAGGGATGCAATCCACAGAGTCACAAAGTGTTGGACACAAGCAGCCAAACATGCACAAGATATACAAGTGGTGCTAGTGATAATAAATCCACCTACCAGTGCAGGAGATACAGGAGACATGGGTTGAATCCTTTATTGGGAAGATCCCCAGGAGTAAGAAATGACAATCCACTCCAGTATTGCCTGGAAAAGTCCATGGACAGAGGAGCCTGGCAGCCTACAGTCCATGGGGCTGCAGAGACAGACATGACTGAGCACCAGCAGGAGCAAGATATTCAAAAGTTAAAAATATTATTTTTAAGTAATGAAAGAGACTACCAGAAAGTAGGAGAATCATTTGAAGCTAATGATGAAGGAAGAACACCCATCAAGGAAAGTACTAAGTGGGAGAATTGTCAAAATATCCTGATAGCTTTAAGCTTTGGGGCTTATAGCTTCCATGTCTAGAAACTGCAGAGAGGACAAGAGAGGGAGGCATTATAGGCTGAGCCTAGTGCTTAAATTAGTTGGTGAGACAAAGGAGAAACCAATCCTCACAAATCTGGACCCAGGAAAATCTCTTTCTATTAATTCAGAAATATAGAATCTAACAGAACTATACAGAACAGAAATAGATAGATTTCCTTGTGGGCTCTGTATAGTGAATCAAAAATAAACAAATAAATAAAAATTCTTCCCTAGAATTTCAAAGGCATTAGTCATGCTCACTCTTCTGTATTTACAGCCTGTATGTTTACCTCCACTAACCATCTAATTAGGATGGTACTTCTGAGAGCATCAAGAAAAATCAAGCACAAATCTTCTGGGGAAAAATACATCCCAATACACACATAACATGTAAATAATGTCACCTAGGATGTAAAGATTTTATATCTAACATCAGTGTCTTTGAACTTTTCTTCCAACAGTTCTCATAGATGTGAGCACGCAATAATAAAATCATAAACGCAAAAAATAAGAGAATTCAAAACTAACTATATACACAATACCTAAATCGTTAGCTATTTTCAATGCATTTATTTTTCATTCCTTTTATAAGTTACATCATAAAATACTGATGAACAGGGTTGACTTTATGGCAGTTCCACTATAATTAATACTGGTTTTACAATCATGGAGAATCAGAGTTTCTTAAAGGGAGGTGGTGAATAAAGGCAGCAATATTCAAATTAACCTCATTTATTTCTAAAATTAAAGGGTGTTACTAAAATCACCATAATAAAATCTAACCTGGATTGTTACACAGATGGTTTGGAAGTGCTGGAAAAGAAATGATTCATCAATAGCAAGCCCTGTAGCAAAAAAAAAAAGAAAAAGAAAAAAAAATTCAAATTATGTTTTCCAACACATATACCCCATGGAATTAAAAATACATAGTTCTAAATATATATATTTAAAATATATTTTTTCCTTCAGGTTTTAATATCCTTTTAGTCTTGGTAGATATTTAATTGTATACATTTTGACATGTTATTGTATTGCTACATGGTTGGTGGAAAAATTGTACCCAAAGAAAGTTATTATACAAATATTTAATAAAGCCTGAAATCTCTTGTAGTATGCCAAAGAATTCCCTCTTCAATTTACTCATCCATTTGTCTTTCAACATCTATCATTTATCACGCACCATTCACTGCCCTAGGAACTGAGTCTTACAGGAATGAAACAAAGTGCAAAGTCCCTAGTCTGTTGTGTTTGTGTATTGAAGAGACAGACATAAATGTGTAAACAAATGACTACATGATAGATAAGACGCAATAAGGGCTTTGAAGTAAGGCATGATAAAGGAGAATAGAGAGTTACAGGATGTAATTTTATATAAAGTGGTATGATAAGACTGCTGATAAAGTGACATTTGTCCAGAGACTCAGTGAAAGTGAATGAAAGCTAAACACTTTGCAAAAGAGTATTATATCAGACTGTCCAGGAAATGTGTAATTTCCTTGGTTCTGTCTCACCACAGCAAAAATTTGAAGTGACAGACAGAATTACAGCTCAGTGTTACAGTTCTGTTGCAGCTCAGTTTTATTTGGTAAGCAAAGGGAAATACATCCTTGAGGCATGTGTGCTGGCCANCCAAACATGCACAAGATATACAAGTGGTGCTAGTGATAATAAATCCACCTACCAGTGCAGGAGATACAGGAGACATGGGTTGAATCCTTTATTGGGAAGATCCCCAGGAGTAAGAAATGACAATCCACTCCAGTATTGCCTGGAAAAGTCCATGGACAGAGGAGCCTGGCAGCCTACAGTCCATGGGGCTGCAGAGACAGACATGACTGAGCACCAGCAGGAGCAAGATATTCAAAAGTTAAAAATATTATTTTTAAGTAATGAAAGAGACTACCAGAAAGTAGGAGAATCATTTGAAGCTAATGATGAAGGAAGAACACCCATCAAGGAAAGTACTAAGTGGGAGAATTGTCAAAATATCCTGATAGCTTTAAGCTTTGGGGCTTATAGCTTCCATGTCTAGAAACTGCAGAGAGGACAAGAGAGGGAGGCATTATAGGCTGAGCCTAGTGCTTAAATTAGTTGGTGAGACAAAGGAGAAACCAATCCTCACAAATCTGGACCCAGGAAAATCTCTTTCTATTAATTCAGAAATACAGAATCTAACAGAAATATACAGAACAGAAATAGATAGATTTCCTTGTGGGCTCTGTATAGTGAATCAAAAATAAATAAATAAATAAAAATTCTTCCCTAGAATTTCAAAGGCATTAGTCATGCTCACTCTTCTGTATTTACAGCCTGTATGTTTACCTCCACTAACCATCTAATTAGGATGGTACTTCTGAGAGCATCAAGAAAAATCAAGCACAAATCTTCTGGGGAAAAATACATCCCAATACACACATAACATGCAAATAATGTCACCTAGGATGTAAAGATTTTATATCTAACATCAGTGTCTTTGAACTTTTCTTCCAACAGTTCTCATAGATGTGAGCACGCAATAATAAAATCATAAACGCAAAAAATAAGAGAATTCAAAACTAACTATATACACAATACCTAAATCGTTAGCTATTTTCAATGCATTTATTTTTCATTCCTTTTATAAGTTACATCATAAAATACTGATGAACAGGGTTGACTTTATGGCAGTTCCACTATAATTAATACTGGTTTTACAATCATGGAGAATCAGAGTTTCTTAAAGGGAGGTGGTGAATAAAGGCAGCAATATTCAAATTAACCTCATTTATTTCTAAAATTAAAGGGTGTTACTAAAATCACCATAATAAAATCTAACCTGGATTGTTACACAGATGGTTTGGAAGTGCTGGAAAAGAAATGATTCATCAATAGCAAGCCCTGTAGCAAAAAAAAAAAGAAAAAGAAAAAAAAATTCAAATTATGTTTTCCAACACATATACCCCATGGAATTAAAAATACATAGTTCTAAATATATATATTTAAAATATATTTTTTTCCTTCAGGTTTTAATATCCTTTTAGTCTTGGTAGATATTTAATTGTATACATTTTGACATGTTATTGTATTGCTACATGGTTGGTGGAAAAATTGTACCCAAAGAAAGTTATTATACAAATATTTAATAAAGCCTGAAATCTCTTGTAGTATGCCAAAGAATTCCCTCTTCAATTTACTCATCCATTTGTCTTTCAACATCTATCATTTATCACGCACCATTCACTGCCCTAGGAACTGAGTCTTACAGGAATGAAACAAAGTGCAAAGTCACTAGTCTGTTGTGTTTGTGTATTGAAGAGACAGACATAAATGTGTAAACAAATGACTACATGATAGATAAGACGCAATAAGGGCTTTGAAGTAAGGCATGATAAAGGAGAATAGAGAGTTACAGGATGTAATTTTATATAAAGTGGTATGATAAGACTGCTGATAAAGTGACATTTGTCCAGAGACTCAGTGAAAGTGAATGAAAGCTAAACACTTTGCAAAAGAGTATTATATCAGACTGTCCAGGAAATGTGTAATTTCCTTGGTTCTGTCTCACCACAGCAAAAATTTGAAGTGACAGACAGAATTACAGCTCAGTGTTACAGTTCTGTTGCAGCTCAGTCTTATTTGGTAAGCAAAGGGAAATACATCCTTGAGGCATGTGTGCTGGCCAGTCCAAAAGATACAGAGAAGAGACGCCTGAGGCTCAGTTTGGGCTCCTGTTTTTGTGTTTTTTCTCCTCCCCTTGAACCTACCCTATGTAAATTAGGTTAGCCTGGAGGCTGTTTGCTTTACCTGAAGTCCTCACTCCAGTCCTTGGACATTCCTTTGTTATATTTTCATGGGCTTTTCCCTTCTTTGTCTTTTAGCCACAACTATTTTGGACTCTTTTTTTTCCTATTCTAAGTACCTAACAAGATGAAACAGTAGATATGAAAGAATTTAGGGAAGAAACTGGTTGAGCATGTTTGGAGAATATCAACTAAGTCATCATGACTGGAGCAGAATTAGTAAAGGAGAGAAAAGTCAGAGATGGTTATCAGAGAATTCTCAAGGACCTATATCATGAACAGTCTTATAGACCACCATAAGTTCTCTTATTCTGAATGAGATGAATGGAAAGATCTGAGATGAACATTTGTATGATTCAATTTATGTTTTAAAACTATAATATGGCTGCCTTGAGGGGACTATACAGTGGAGAAGATGGGGCCAGAGTGGAACAGGGAGAACAATTAAAGATCTATTACAAATGCCCAGGTAATGAATGTTTAGATCTGGCCAATAACAGTGACAATGGAAATAAATAACAGGTGGTAAAGATTGAAACAAACAAATCACAAACCTGGAGCATAGGAGTATATGAATGTTGGAGGATTCTGTGGTTTTTGGCTGCAATAATTGAAATGATGAAAATGATTCTTTTGCAGTTTAAAGACTTTCAGCAAGAGAAATCAAGATACACACACACATTGGGGATATATTATATTGGAAATGCAGACATTGAAATAGAAATATCTTATTTACAAATTTATAATTTAGGAGTTTTGAGTTGAATATATACTATTGGTTATCATCAGAATAAATATTATTTAAAATCATCATTTTCTAAAGGAAATCAGTTTCAAATATCCATTGGAAAGACTGATGCTGAAGCTGAAGCTCCAATACTTTGGCCACCTGATGGATGTGAGAGTTGGACTATCAATAAAACTGAGCACCAGAGAATTGATACTTTTGAACTGTGTTGTAGGAGAAGACTCTTGAGAGTCCCCTGGACTTCAGGGAGATCAAACAGTCAATCCTAAAGGAAATCAATCCTGAATATTCATTGGAAGGACTAATGCTGAAGCTCCAATGCTTTGGCCACCTGATGGGAAGAACTGACTTATTGGCAAAGTCCCTGATACTGGGAAAGATTGAAGGTGGGAGGAGAAGGGGATAACAGAGATTGAGATGGTTGGATGGTATCACCAATTCAATGGACATGAGTTTGAGCAAGCTCTGGGAATTGGTGATGGACAGGGAAGCCTGGCATGCTACAGTCCATGGGATCACAAAGAGTCCGACAGGAATGAGCAACTGAACTGAACTGAACTGAAAATCATGGAAGATTATCATATTACCTAGGATGTAAATGTACATAAAGGAGAAAAGTTCAGAAGACTGGGATCAATACTGCAGAAAGCTGAGAAGTCAAGAAGAGGAGGAGGAGGAACCATCAATGAAGCTGAAAAGCATACAACGAAGTAGAAGGAGAATACGAATGATACATCAAAAGTAAGTGGGAAAAATGTGTTTCAAGAGGAAGTTAGGCTCAATTCTATCAATTGCTTCTGATTGCATTAGTAAGATATTACTTGTGAACTGAAAGTTGGAGGTCATTTATAATGGAGTAACCACTAATGAGGGAAAAAAACTTCATAAGTTAGTGCAAGATATATTGAATAGAAATAAAATATATTCACTTGGGAGTTTCACTGCAGATGAAAACAGAGAAGTGGCACAATAACTAAAAAGGATGTGAGGTCCATTTGTGTTTAAAGTGAGAAATACTGTAGCATATTTGGAATATGTTGAAATGATACAGTAAAGATGGAATAATTGGTGATGAAAGAGTCAGAGGGTACAATTGTAAAAGTGTTGTCCTTGAGAAGGTGGAAAATGCACTGTAGGGGAGGCAGATTTTTTTCTTCTCCTTTTCTAGGTTTCTTGCCTGGAAGAAGAACTAAAAAGCCTCTTGATGAAAGTGAAAGAGAAGAGTGAAAAAGTTGGCTTAAAGCTCAGTATTTAAAAAACTAAGATTATGGTATTCAGTGCCATCACTTCATGGGAAATAGATGGCGAAACAGTGGAAACAATGGCTGACTTTATTTGGGGGGGCTCCAAAATCACCACAGATGGTGATTGCAGCCGTGAAATTAAAAGACGCTTACTCCTTGGAAGGAAACTTATGAACAATCTAGAGAGCATGTTAAAAAGCAGAGACATTACTTTTCCAACAAAGGTCCGTCTTGTCAAGGCTATAGTTTGTCCAGTGGTCATGCATGGATGTGAGAGTTGGACTATAAAGAAAGCTGCATGCAGAAGAATTGATGCTTTTGAACTGTGGTGTTGGAGAAGGCTCTTGAGAGTCCTTTGGACTGCAAGGAGATCCAACCAGTCCATCCTAAAGGAGATCAGTCCTGGTTGTTCATTGGAAGGACTGGTGTTGAAACTGAAACTCCAATACTTTGGCCACCTCATGGGAAGAGCTGACTCATTTGAAAAGGCCCAGATACTGGGAAAGATTGAGGGCAGAAGGAGAAGAGGAGGAGAGAGAATGAGATGGTTGGATGACATCACCGACTCAATGGACATGGGTTTGAATGAACTCTGGGAGTTGGCGATGGAAAGGGAGGCCTGGCGTGCTGCGATTCATGGGGTTGCAAAGAGTCAGACATGACTGAGCGACTGAACTGAACTGAATAATTAAATTGACATAAGACAGTTTAACAAGAGAAAAACTAACAGTTTTAGAATGCTGAATTCTTACAAATATTCCCTTCAAATGAACTAAATAGAGCATTTTATAAATTGATTTTGGCAGTTCTGTCTGAAGGTAGAAAAAATATTACCCATCTGCTGCATACATAGACAGACACACATAGCAAACATACACAAACTTAATATTTTTCATTTATCCAATTTTCAACACCTCCTCCCTCTCCCACTTTTTCTTCTTCTTTTTTTTTTTAAGAGAATTATTTTCCTAAAGTTTGCATTTCAAAAGATGGCTCTTGGGTTCTAAAGGCAATGGAGGTAGAAAAATCTCTGTCACAAAGAGAACATATTAAAGTATTTTCCAAGAAGCAGTTTTTGACTCATATATGCCTATTATTGGAAGTCTAGAGTAGGAAATGGCAACCCACCCATGTATTCTTGACAGGAAAATTTTCTGGGCAGAGAAGACTGATGGGCTGCCATCCATGGGGTCACAAAGAGTCAGGCATGAAAGAGTCACTGAGCAATAGTCACACTATACAAGTGCTTAGTCACTAGTCATGTCCGACTCTTTGAGATCCTATTACAGGAGCCCGCCAGGCTTCTCAGTCCATGTTTTCTCCAGGCAAGTATACTGGAGTGGGTTACACTGCTGTGCCCTCCTCCAGGGCATCTTCCTGACTCAGGGATAAAACCTTTGTCTCCTGTGTCTCTTGCATTGCAGGCCTGTTCTTTACCTACAGGCAGATATATATTGGGTAATTATTATTTTTTTAATATTTTAATTTTTCTGTAATTTTTTTTCTTAAATGTAGGACAGTTCTGTTTCCAAAGTCTCAGGACCTACATATATAGGTCAAGAAGGAAATTTATCAGCACCTGGCACAAACAGTAAAGCTCACCTTGCAGTCCCTTATATTTCCTCCTGGGCTTCGCTGGTGGCTCAGCAGTAAAGAATCTGCCTGCACTACAAGAGATACAAGTTTGNATTTTTTTAATATTTTAATTTTTCTGTAATTTTTTTTCTTAAATGTAGGACAGTTCTGTTTCCAAAGTCTCAGGACCTACGTATATAAGTCAAGAAGGAAATTTATCAGCACCTGGCACAAACAGTAAAGCTCACCTTGCAGTCCTTTATATTTCCTCCTGGGCTTCGCTGGTGGCTCAGCAGTAAAGAATCTGCCTGCACTACAAGAGACACAAGTTTGATCTCAGGGTTGGGAAGGTCCCCTGGAGTAGGAAACGGCAATCCACTCCAGTATTCTTGCCTGGAAAATTCCAGACAGAGGAACCTGGACAGCTACAGTCCAAGGAGCCACAAAAGATTCAAACACGACTGAGCATGTACTGGGCCTTGGAAATAGAATTGTCCTACATTTAAGAAAAAAGGTTGAGACAGAAGCAATTCTTGCACATTACACCCTCTGCTTTTTTTTTTCCCCCTAATGTCTTTTTCTTTTTTCACTGCTGTGGATAGGCTTTCTCTAATTGTAGCAAGCAGGGGCTACTCTTCCTTGCTGAGCACAGGCTTCTCATTGCAGTGGCTTCCCATGTTGTGGAGCACGGGCTCGAGGTGCATGTGCTTCAGTAGTTGCAGGACATGGGCTCAGTAGTTGTGGATCTCTGGCCCTCGAGTGATGAGGCTGTAGTAGTTGCAACTTGCAAGCTCAGTTGCTTTGTGGCATGTGGAATCTTCCTGGACCAGGGATCCAACACGTGTCTCCTGCATTGGCAAGTGGATTCACTGTACCACCAGGGAAGTCCCATATCCTCTGCTTTTAATGAGATCCTTGGTTTTGTCCTTCCTCCACCTTGATTTTCACCTTGAGAGGCAGCTTTGAGTGACTACATGGCCAACCAGGAAAAAAAGATTCCTCATTTCCCACCTCTTTATCTTTTCTTTTCCCAAACTACATGTTTCTGGGAGCCAGGATTTTTCTATCAAGTCCCATTTCACTGAATTCAACCAAACTAGTGCTCTGAGATTCAATTTCCCACATGGGGGTCTTTAGAACAGGGACCAAGAACCCAGGTGGCACTTCTTAGGTGACACAGCAGTAAAGAACTTACCTGGCAATGCAGGAGATGTAAGAGATGTAGTTCAGTCCCAGGAATGGGAATATCTCCTAGAATAGGAAATGGCAACCTGCTCCAGTATTCTTGCCTGGAAAATTTTGTGGAGAGAGGAGCATGGTGAGCTATAGTCAAGGGGCTCACAAAGATTCAAACATGACTGAGAGACCAAATACAACTAGAAACCAAAAAAAAATTTTTTGGAGGGTCAGGTACTGGGAGCTGGGGAGTTGGAGATAAAAGGTGTTACTGACTTCAAAAAATGCACAACATGAGAATTGTGAGTTAAGTTTTGTTTGAGCCAAAATGAGGATTATAGCCTAGGAGAGAGCATTTTAGATAGCTTTGAAAAACTGCTCCAATGTGGTAGTGGGGAAGATGTTATATACTATTTTAGTGAAGAGGGAGTACATGCCATAAAGCACACATTTTGGCAGAGGTTTGCTGCCAGTCACCAAGAGCAGATGTTATTGCTAATGATTTCAATTTTTTTTTCTAGATATGAGATGCGAGAATTGAGCTTTTAAATTTTTCTACTGAAAATATATAACTATCTAAAGGCCTGTTCTGCCAGTTTTTCCCAGAACACAGAGTGTCTCATTCCTGATCTCCACCCTGAATCCATTTCAGGGTATGTTGAAGGTCACAGATGCAATGGTTCATGATTTAATCTGTGTAGATGTGGATGACAAATGCCAATTTTTAATTGGCAGTACCAATAAGACAAGTAATGCTTTTAAGTATAGCCAATTCAAATGAGTAGGATCTTATTTTAATTTCAATAGAGACTCCAATCTATGGCTTAACTAAGCATACAAGTGATCTATAAAGTTCACTTATAGAGTTAAAGAAAGCACGAGCGGGAACNTTGGCAGTACCAATAAGACAAGTAATGCTTTTAAGTATAGCCAATTCAAATGAGTAGGATCTTATTTTAATTTCAATAAAGACTCCAATCTATGGCTTAACTAAGCATACAAGTGATCTATAAAGTTCACTTATAGAGTTAAAGAAAGCACAAGCGGGAACTATGGGGACCCTATTTTTCAACAAACAGAGAATCACATGTCCGCTTGCCACCTGAAACACAGGAGGACCCTGTGCAGACCTTCTGATACAAAACCTTCAAAGCATTTCCATGTCTCCCTTTTTCTGCTTGTAGGAAAAAGGCTTCAGCCACCTAGACCTTCCTAAATTCCAAAGAGTGGATTCAAGTAATTGCTAATCAGGGAAGGAAGGGAATAAAGATACCAAGGAGGAACAGTTAAGAGACAATAGTGCAACAATTCAGAGAAGGCAATGGCACCCCACTCCAGCACTCTTGTCTGGAAAATCCCATGGATGGAGGAGCCTGGTAGGCTGCAGTCCATGGGGTCCTGAAGAGTTAGACATGACTGAGTGACTTCACTTTCACTTTTCACTTTCATGCATTGGAGAAGGAAATGGCAACTCACTCCAGCGTTCTTGTCTGGAGAATCCTAGGGACGGGGGAGCCTGGTGGGCTGCTGTCTATGACGACTGAAGCAACTCAGCAGCAGCAGCAGCAGTGCAGCAATTAAAGCAGAGTCTTGGTTCCTCCTCAGGTTATATACACAACACTATTGTCAAATTCTTCAGCAGGATTTAAGGCCCCCACTCAGGAAGAGGTTGGTACCTTCAGACAGAGCACAGGGTTCCTAAAATATCACCCTGCTACTACCAACCAATCAGAAAAAAGTCACACATCCTGCAGCTTCATCCTAAATTTTGCCTATGAAAACTCTTTCTTGAAAACCCTTGAGGAGTTCGGGAGTTTTGAGTATAAGTCACCTGTTCTCCTTGCTTGACCCTTGAAATAAAAACTTTCCCTCCTCCATACTCTGATACTTAGATTTGTTTGGCCTCATATGCATCAGGCATATGAAGGGCTGCAACAGAGTTGCTGGAATCATGGAAGGTAAATTATATGGGCTTAGATATGGATTTCAACTACATATTACATACCCAGCATCACAGCTCATTCACACATTCATCCAGTGTACCTGGTAACTATTTGCTGACTTTTTTTTTTTTTTTACAAGCAAAGGATTTTAAAATAAAACAAATAAATATATATTTGTTTGTTTGGCCACATGGCACACAAGATGTTTTAGTTGCAGCATATGGGATCTATTCATCTCAAAATGAACTTTAGGTTTCCCTGATGGCTCAGCAATAAAGAATCAGCCTGCCACTGTAGGAGACTCAGGTTTCATCCCTGGGTGGGGAAGATCCCCTGGAGAAGGAAACAGCAAACAACTCTAGTATCCTTTCCTGGAAGATTCCATGGACAAAGAAGCCTGGTGAGGGAGTCACAAAGAGTCAGACATGACTAAGGACATAAATTCATTACTATATTAGTTCTCTGCTGCTGCTAAGTCACTTCTGTCGTGTCTGACTCTGTGCAACCCCATAGATGGTAGCCCACCAGGCTCCCCCATCCCTGGGATTCCTCCAGGCAAGAACATTGGAGTGGATTGCCATTTAATTCCTTGACTAGGGATTAAACCCAGGCCCCCCGCATTGGGAGCATGGAGTCTTAGCCACTGGACCACCAGGGAAGTTCCTGCTGAGCATTTTTAGTTTGGTATCCTCACATAGGCCAAAGAAGAGACCATAACATAACAAAAATTGACGTGAATTTAAAAAGTGACTTCAGATTCTAAATTTCCTGGAAGGTAATTAAGAATCTAAAATCTATAGTTAATATAACAACATTTAACACTAATAAATTTGGAGTATTTTAGTTTACTCACATTTTGATTTTGTAAATTTGTTCTGAAAAGCATCTAGATGTTCTACTCTTCTTTTTCCTTCTCATGTTTAGGAGAAAACATTCTAACATCTAATGAGAAAGGGAGTAGAATTTGTCACCTGCAAATGTGCATCTTAAGCATAATGATTATTTTAGACTGATTGTTTTTAAAAAACAGTAGACACAGAAAAGGCGATGCTAGTGGTAAAGAACCCACATGTCAATGCAGACACGGGTCCAGTCCCTGGGTCAGAAAGATACCCTGGAGGAGGAAATGGCCAATCACTCCATTATTCTGGCCTAGAGAATCCTACAAAGGAGCCTGGTGGGCTACTGTACATGGGGCTTCAAAGAGTCAGACATGACTGAGTACTGAGCACAAGCAGCACATGACACATTGAGGGCTTCCCAGATAGTGCTAGTGGCAAAGAACCTGCCTGCCAATGCAGGAGATTCAGAAGACAGTTTCCCGCGTGTCTTCCCTGTGCTGGAAAGATCCCTCGGAGAAGGAAATGGCAACCGACTGCAGTATTCTTGTCTGGAAAATCTCATGGACAAAGGAGCCTTGGAAACTATAGTCCATAGGATCACAGAGTTTGGACACAACTGAAGAGACTTAGCATGCATGCAGACACAGAAGCAGCTCTGGAAACCAAGTAGAAGTTAGCCTTTTATAAGAGACATTTATATTTATAAAGAAAATTTCCATTTGTAAGGGTTTCTCCTTTACTGTACAAAGAAGAACGGGATGACTAACTCTTTTGAAAAACTTATTAAAGGTGAGGGTGGATACAGGATGCTTGGGGCTGGTGTATGGGATGATCTGGGGAGGTGGGGTGGGGAGGGAGGTGGGAGGGGGCTTCGGCATGGTGAGATC
>SJYW01007662.1:426174-441934 GCA_006410735.1 Raphicerus campestris
TATATATATATATATACACACACATACATACATATATATATATGACTAAATCTCTTTATTGTATACCTGAAATTAACACAATATTATAAATATACTTCAATTTTTTAAAAATGATTAAAAAATAAAATCATATTGGAAAATTATTAAATGCAAGTTAATTTAGAGTAAAACTATCTCTTTTCACTGGACATTAGTTTGCTATTACATTAATTCAATAATTATGATGTTCTGTTTTATAATTTTTATCATACAGTAATGTCTGTTTTGAATTGTTAACATTATCAGACAAAATATCTTTCTACATTAAAAAAAAATTGAACTCTTATGTTAAAGGCTATGTAACATAACTCTGTTGCATTAAAGGTAGGATAGAGATACATGGGACATTTTTTCTTTCATAGAAATATTCATGTTTAAACATTATTATTTTTCTTTTCCACTTATACAATAAGGCATTTTCTTTGGATAAAAGAAAATTTACCTTCTCTTTAACAAAGAACTTTTTTTTCACCATTTCTGAAGCATTAACTCTGTACTCCATATCAGCTCATATTTTTCTGCAACTGTTTCCACTGATACAAATAAGCAAGTAAAATCAGTAGCAATAGAACTGTGCTTTATAGATTGATTTCAACATCAACTTGGCACTATCACCTCTTTGGGTCATCACCTTTTTATGGTGATTGGCATATCTCATCTGACATTTTCCAGCCTGCTTTTTGATTGGCTAAATTTCTCTGTTAGCCCTCCCAAAGGCACAACCTTGGACCCTGTGCTTTGTCCAACAGCTGTGCTTCTCAGAAGCAGCTAAGCATTTTCATGAGGAAAGGACAGAGAGGTTAGGGGAAAATGTCAATCATCTCTATTTCTATTGTATTCCCGACTGCCCGGAGGATAAAGAGAATACCATTTAAGTGACTTCAGCGTAAATGCTATTAATCTTGTGTCTCATAAATGGAATTGTAGTGTCTTGTCTTGTCTAATTAACATAATTTGAGGAATCACAGGTCTATTTTCAATAATTCAAAATATATATTAAATTAGTAGATTAATGTAATTAAATATATATATGACATTTAAATAAATCTTTTAGAAACTGATCACATAGATTTCCTAAAATACCTTTACTTATGTACATATACTNAATTAACATAATTTGAGGAATCACAGGTCTATTTTCAATAATTCAAAATATATATTAAATTAGTAGATTAATGTAATTAAATATATATATGACATTTAAATAAATCTTTTAGAAACTGATCACATAGATTTCCTAAAATACCTTTACTTATGTACATATACTTATTAAATTATTACAAACAATAATGATTTTCTTTAGTAATAGGGCTTTGTATTTCCTGTTGTTGTTGTTGTTGTTGTTTAGTTACTAAGTCATGTGCAACTGTTTTGCAACCCCATGGAAGGTAGCCCACCAGGCTCCTCTGTCCACGGGATTTCCCAGGGAAGAATAGTGGAGTGGGTGGCCATTTCCTTCTCCGTAAGGAAAGGCTAATGACTAAAGCTCTAAAGAGATCTTCTCCCTAATGAAAAAAATCTTTCAAATACTAACACGTTACAAATTAGTCTGTGAGATGACTTGTAGCCCCATATGTAGATTGTCTAGAAATTTATGCTTGGGGATGGAAATATAAAATATATACAAAATCAGGAATAACTGAATATTTTTCTGAATTGTTTCATACAGTATTTTCTGGTTTTGTTTTTGGTAATACAAAGTAAGTATTGAACAAATTTTTATCTCTACTCTTATTAATAATATTTATGCTTCCAAAATATTAAAATATTTGTAATAAGGAATAACAGACATTTATTTGACATATAAATTTATAAAAACTTATTAATATGGAATTATGTAACAACCAGATAAATATACTTTGTGAACATCTGTATTTACCTATATTTTCTTGCTTCAAAAAATTATGCATCCACATAAATACTTGTAGTCAAGAACACTGTAGCACTAATATTTTACCTCTTATTAAATAAAGTTTCCTAAAGCTTGAGATTACATTTCTTTTCATAAGGATTTCAGAAAAGTCTGGTGGAAAAATGAATACCATAAACACACTAGGAACTTTGGTGGAATAAATTATTTTACTATTAATGGGAGAAGAGGAGGAAAGCCTATTCACTTTGTTGAGGAGCTGATCTAAAATGCATCAGCTGTCACCTGGGCAGCCCAGTTTGACAGTTCAATACCTCCTCATCTTCTGAGAATGGCATTGCTGAGTCCTAAGTAAACTGTGCCTGTATGCAAACTGTCAAAGAGAGCCTGACACTTCATTAGCACTGACCTCCACGATGACAATCACAACATGAAACCAAACAGCACAGCTAATTTTCACTAGAGTTCAAATTAGTCTCCAAATTTTGCCATCCAGCACTGTGCAAAGCAAGTCCCAGAAACAAAGCATTTGATGAACTCTGTGATAGACTGACAAAATCCTAAAGCTTAGGAATCCACATAAAAGTCTGTATTCTAGCAGGTTCAGTATGATTATTTTCATAACTCAGGTGAAATACAGCCTAGGTGACCCACAGAGGAATTAGATTCATCTATGATAACTCACAGCAAGGATTACATGTTGCCCAATCTCAGCGGCACTGCTGCTTTTATTCCCTTCTAGCTCAGATGCTGCAGAAAAACACCAACTGCCACGAGAGGCACCCAGGTATGGTGGGACTTGCCAAGTTCTCTGATGTTTCTTTGCCTAGCTGCTTCCTGGCCTTACTCAAGCATGAAGTGCATGGCGAAATGTGCAGCACATGATCTACAGTGTAAGAAAGCCAGCAAGCAAACAGGACCAGCAAGTGTCATATTGAAACACTGTGCAATGATGCAAATGAACCAACTTTCTGACATTTGCTCTTCATATTTCAAGAAGTCACAGTGCTGGTTCATTTAGGGGAAAGTATCCTCCTCCTAGGACTGTCACAACCACATATTACCCACTTTTTTACCCAGTGAGAATTAAGTGAATGAACTTTGTTACTGACAAAGTCTATTTACTAGGGCCATCAGCATGTTCAACATCACATTGTCATGTCATACTGTCAGCATATGTGATTCCTTGAATATTTAGTAAATGCTATCTGGGGAAAAATACATTGTAAGGATGAAATAATTCATTTAAAATATTTAAACCCATCTATTTTTGTATTTTAATACAGGAATTGATTTCTTACAGAACAAGGCAAATTTTCCCAGCAAATTATATCCAGTACCTTTGGAAGATCACTAAATCTTTGATGTAGCCCTGATCCTGTTTTTTAGATTACTGCTTCAGTGCTTCAAACAGTGGCCTGTTAGTAGCTCTGGGCATACTGCACAGATGATCTAAAATGCATACGGGATACTAACCTCAAGCACTGAGGCATAACTGCAGGATACTGAAGGGCAAGAGCAGCCAACTAACTTGGGGATTTAGCAATCAGATATAGATTGGCACATTTTATGCAAAGGCCCTGGACAGCTGGTGAAGGAAAGTGGCAGAGCTACAAATGGTGACAGGCTCTGGAGACAGTGACTGCATTAGCAACGGTGATGTATATACTGTGACTCATTATTTTTTCCACTTTTAGCCATCCTCACATAAATAGCAACAGCATCAGCAATAATAACTAAGCTGAGATATGAAACACCAATGATATATATTTAATTTTCTTAGCACTGAGACGTTTGTCATAACATAATAGAGGTCACGTGGCATAGCGGAAAAGAGTACAGGGTTTTGAAATCAGATAGACCGGGATTGAAATCCTGTTTTTGATACTTACTGATGCTGTGACCTTGAAATGGTTACTTAAACTCTTTTATTCTGAGTTGCTCCCTGTAAGATGGTGATAATAAAAACCAAATTACTTGACTAAGGTATGGATTAAAAGTGATGTATGTGAACAGAGAGACAGCATCAAGTGTTAATTATAGTTTTGGCTTGGTAAGTCTGAATTTCCTGAGAATATTATATTCTGCTCAATGCTTAAACTAAAATTTAGATAGAATGCTAACAGGTTGATAAGACTATTTTGACTTTAATTTTATGGTTTGAATGCTTGCATTTTCCCAAAGCACACTTAGCTAAGACAAAAATAATTTAAACTCTACTCAATTCATTGTTCTCCTTAAATTGAGAATGATTAGTTAATGGCAGACTCTGACCACAAGGAGGAGCTCAAGATTTCTTCATCCCTTATTCTTTCCCTGTTGTTTAGTGGCTAAGTCATCTCCGAAGCTTTTGCAACCCCATGGGCTGTAGACCACCAGATTTCCCAGGCAGCAATACTGGAACGGGTTGCCATTTCCTTCTCCAAGGAATCTTCTCCACCCAGGGATTAATCCCATGTCTCCTGCATTGCAGGCAGATTCTTTACCATTGAGTCACCAGGGAAGACCCAATTCTTTCCCTTGCATGCATGCTAAGTCAATTCAGTCATGCCTAACTCTTTGTGACCCTATGGACTCCAGCCTGCCACGTTCCTCTGTCCATGGGATTCTCCAGGCAAGAATACTGGAGTGGGCTGTCATTCCCACCTCCAGGAGATCTTCTCAATACAGAGANCTTTTTGTCCATGTGTTTGTCTTTGGTTGTTGTTCCTTCTTTTGTGATTTTTATGTTGAATGCTAGTCAGACAGCTCCAGGGTCAGTCCCAGCCCATCATGCACATTTTTATGACTTGGGAAAGAAACACCTGGCATTTATTTTTAGTTGTAATTGGCAGATTATATAACCCACTAACAACGTAATTGGTAACGTTATATACAGCCCAGGATGTTTTGCAGCTAATGTGAAAATGTAAATGTAGTAACAAGTGTGGTAGGTAGCCATGAGTGAAACATTTTTCTATTAAAAGAGATTGGGAGTGAAATATACATACTACTATGTATAAAATAGGTAAACAAGAAGAACCTACTCAGAGAAACTGCATAAGAAAATAGGGAAGTATATATTCAATATCTCCTAATAACCTATAGTGGAAAAGAATCTGAAAAAGAATATGTGTGTGTGTGTATATATATATGTGTGTATATATATATATATACACACACATACATACATATATATATATGACTAAATCTCTTTATTGTATACCTGAAATTAACACAATATTATAAATATACTTCAATTTTTTAAAAATGATTAAAAAATAAAATCATATTGGAAAATTATTAAATGCAAGTTAATTTAGAGTAAAACTATCTCTTTTCACTGGACATTAGTTTGCTATTACATTAATTCAATAATTATGATGTTCTGTTTTATAATTTTTATCATACAGTAATGTCTGTTTTGAATTGTTAACATTATCAGACAAAATATCTTTCTACATTAAAAAAAAATTGAACTCTTATGTTAAAGGCTATGTAACATAACTCTGTTGCATTAAAGGTAGGATAGAGATACATGGGACATTTTTTCTTTCATAGAAATATTCATGTTTAAACATTATTATTTTTCTTTTCCACTTATACAATAAGGCATTTTCTTTGGATAAAAGAAAATTTACCTTCTCTTTAACAAAGAACTTTTTTTTCACCATTTCTGAAGCATTAACTCTGTACTCCATATCAGCTCATATTTTTCTGCAACTGTTTCCACTGATACAAATAAGCAAGTAAAATCAGTAGCAATAGAACTGTGCTTTATAGATTGATTTCAACATCAACTTGGCACTATCACCTCTTTGGGTCATCACCTTTTTATGGTGATTGGCATATCTCATCTGACATTTTCCAGCCTGCTTTTTGATTGGCTAAATTTCTCTGTTAGCCCTCCCAAAGGCACAACCTTGGACCCTGTGCTTTGTCCAACAGCTGTGCTTCTCAGAAGCAGCTAAGCATTTTCATGAGGAAAGGACAGAGAGGTTAGGGGAAAATGTCAATCATCTCTATTTCTATTGTATTCCCGACTGCCCGGAGGATAAAGAGAATACCATTTAAGTGACTTCAGCGTAAATGCTATTAATCTTGTGTCTCATAAATGGAATTGTAGTGTCTTGTCTTGTCTAATTAACATAATTTGAGGAATCACAGGTCTATTTTCAATAATTCAAAATATATATTAAATTAGTAGATTAATGTAATTAAATATATATATGACATTTAAATAAATCTTTTAGAAACTGATCACATAGATTTCCTAAAATACCTTTACTTATGTACATATACTTATTAAATTATTACAAACAATAATGATTTTCTTTAGTAATAGGGCTTTGTATTTCCTGTTGTTGTTGTTGTTGTTGTTTAGTTACTAAGTCATGTGCAACTGTTTTGCAACCCCATGGAAGGTAGCCCACCAGGCTCCTCTGTCCACGGGATTTCCCAGGGAAGAATAGTGGAGTGGGTGGCCATTTCCTTTTCCATAAGGAAAGGCTAATGACTAAAGCTCTAAAGAGATCTTCTCCCTAATGAAAAAAATCTTTCAAATACTAACACGTTACAAATTAGTCTGTGAGATGACTTGTAGCCCCATATGTAGATTGTCTAGAAATTTATGCTTGGGGATGGAAATATAAAATATGTACAAAATCAGGAATAACTGAATATTTTTCTGAATTGTTTCATACAATATTTTCTGGTTTTGTTTTTGGTAATACAAAGTAAGTATTGAACAAATTTTTATCTCTACTCTTATTAATAATATTTATGCTTCCAAAATATTAAAATATTTGTAATAAGGAATAACAGACATTTATTTGACATATAAATTTATAAAAACTTATTAATATGGAATTATGTAACAACCAGATAAATATACTTTGTGAACATCTGTATTTACCTATATTTTCTTGCTTCAAAAAATTATGCATCCACATAAATACTTGTAGTCAAGAACACTGTAGCACTAATATTTTACCTCTTATTAAATAAAGTTTCCTAAAGCTCACATGAGATTACATTTCTTTTCATAAGAATTTCAGAAAAGTCTGGTGGAAAAATGAATACCATAAACACACTAGGAACTTTGGTAGAATAAATTATTTTACTATTAATGGGAGAAGAGGAGGAAAGCCTATTCACTTTGTTGAGGAGCTGATCTAAAATGCATCAGCTGTCACCTGGGCAGCCCAGTTTGACAGTTCAATACCTCCTCATCTTCTGAGAATGGCATTGCTGAGTCCTAAGTAAACTGTGCCTGTATGCAAACTGTCAAAGAGAGCCTGACACTTCATTAGCACTGACCTCCACGATGACAATCACAACATGAAACCAAACAGCACAGCTAATTTTCACTAGAGTTCAAATTAGTCTCCAAATTTTGCCATCCAGCACTGTGCAAAGCAAGTCCCAGAAACAAAGCATTTGATGAACTCTGTGATAGACTGACAAAATCCTAAAGCTTAGGAATCCACATAAAAGTCTGTATTCTAGCAGGTTCAGTATGATTATTTTCATAACAGGTGAAATACAGCCTAGGTGACCCACAGAGGAATTAGATTCATCTGTGATAACTCACAGCAAGGATTACATGTTGCCCAATCTCAGCGGCACTGCTGCTTTTATTCCCTTCTAGCTCAGATGCTGCAGAAAAACACCAACTGCCACAAGAGGCACCCAGGTATGGTGGGACTTGCCAAGTTCTCTGATGTTTCTTTGCCTAGCTGCTTCCTGGCCTTACTCAAGCATGAAGTGCATGGCGAAATGTGCAGCACATGATCTACAGTGTAAGAAAGCCAGCAAGCAAACAGGACCAGCAAGTGTCATATTGAAACACTGTGCAATGATGCAAATGAACCAACTTTCTGACATTTGCTCTTCATATTTCAAGAAGTCACAGTGCTGGTTCATTTAGGGGAAAGTATCCTCCTCCTAGGACTGTCACAACCACATATTACCCACTTTTTTACCCAGTGAGAATTAAGTGAATGAACTTTGTTACTGACAAAGTCTATTTACTAGGGCCATCAGCATGTTCAACATCACATTGTCATGTCATACTGTCAGCATATGTGATTCCTTGAATATTTAGTAAATGCTATCTGGGGAAAAATACATTGTAAGGATGAAATAATTCATTTAAAATATTTAAACCCATCTATTTTTGTATTTTAATACAGGAATTGATTTCTTACAGAACAAGGCAAATTTTCCCAGCAAATTATATCCAGTACCTTTGGAAGATCACTAAATCTTTGATGTAGCCCTGATCCTGTTTTTTAGATTACTGCTTCAGTGCTTCAAACAGTGGCCTGTTAGTAGCTCTGGGCATACTGCACAGATGATCTAAAATGCATACGGGATACTAACCTCAAGCACTGAGGCATAACTGCAGGATACTGAAGGGCAAGAGCAGCCAACTAACTTGGGGATTTAGCAATCAGATATAGATTGGCACATTTTATGCAAAGGCCCTGGACAGCTGGTGAAGGAAAGTGGCAGAGCTACAAATGGTGACAGGCTCTGGAGACAGTGACTGCATTAGCAACGGTGATGTATATACTGTGACTCATTATTTTTTCCACTTTTAGCCATCCTCACATAAATAGCAACAGCATCAGCAATAATAACTAAGCTGAGATATGAAACACCAATGATATATATTTAATTTTCTTAGCACTGAGACGTTTGTCATAACATAATAGAGGTCACGTGGCATAGCGGAAAAGAGTACAGGGTTTTGAAATCAGATAGACCGGGATTGAAATCCTGTTTTTGATACTTACTGATGCTGTGACCTTGAAATGGTTACNAGTTGGTGATGGACAGGGAACCCTGGAGTGCTGCATTTTATGGGGTCGCAAAGAGTCAGACACGACTGAGCAACTGAACTGAACTGACTGTTAATCTGTCATTTTATTGTGAGTGTTGGAGGGGGGCTGGAAAGAATTTAGAAGAATAGAGGGAAAATTATTTTCCTCTTCCACAAGTTAAATTCAGATTATTTCTTTTGGATAGAAAATAGATTTTTGTATACAGTATTACAGCTAGCCTTGCATTATATGTTCTACTATTGGACAAAGTGCAGCTATAAGGCAAGTTCAAGAAGAGCTCATGAAGAGACAAACAGGAAAAATAAAGTCAGCCATACACTGACTTTTCTCTTTATTGTCCCCCACCCCCTACCCCGCTATTTTTTTTTTTTCCTTTTTGTCCATGTGTTTGTCTTTGGTTGTTGTTCCTTCTTTTGTGATTTTTATGTTGAATGCTAGTCAGACAGCTCCAGGGTCAGTCCCAGCCCATCATGCACATTTTTATGACTTGGGAAAGAAACACCTGGCATTTATTTTTAGTTGTAATTGGCAGATTATATAACCCACTAACAACGTAATTGGTAACGTTATATACAGCCCAGGATGTTTTGCAGCTAATGTGAAAATGTAAATGTAGTAACAAGTGTGGTAGGTAGCCATGAGTGAAACATTTTTCTATTAAAAGAGATTGGGAGTGAAATATACATACTACTATGTATAAAATAGGTAAACAAGAAGAACCTACTCAGAGAAACTGCATAAGAAAATAGGGAAGTATATATTCAATATCTCCTAATAACCTATAGTGGAAAAGAATCTGAAAAAGAATATGTGTGTGTGTGTATATATATATGTGTGTATATATATATATATACACACACATACATACATATATATATATGACTAAATCTCTTTATTGTATACCTGAAATTAACACAATATTATAAATATACTTCAATTTTTTAAAAATGATTAAAAAATAAAATCATATTGGAAAATTATTAAATGCAAGTTAATTTAGAGTAAAACTATCTCTTTTCACTGGACATTAGTTTGCTATTACATTAATTCAATAATTATGATGTTCTGTTTTATAATTTTTATCATACAGTAATGTCTGTTTTGAATTGTTAACATTATCAGACAAAATATCTTTCTACATTAAAAAAAAATTGAACTCTTATGTTAAAGGCTATGTAACATAACTCTGTTGCATTAAAGGTAGGATAGAGATACATGGGACATTTTTTCTTTCATAGAAATATTCATGTTTAAACATTATTATTTTTCTTTTCCACTTATACAATAAGGCATTTTCTTTGGATAAAAGAAAATTTACCTTCTCTTTAACAAAGAACTTTTTTTTCACCATTTCTGAAGCATTAACTCTGTACTCCATATCAGCTCATATTTTTCTGCAACTGTTTCCACTGATACAAATAAGCAAGTAAAATCAGTAGCAATAGAACTGTGCTTTATAGATTGATTTCAACATCAACTTGGCACTATCACCTCTTTGGGTCATCACCTTTTTATGGTGATTGGCATATCTCATCTGACATTTTCCAGCCTGCTTTTTGATTGGCTAAATTTCTCTGTTAGCCCTCCCAAAGGCACAACCTTGGACCCTGTGCTTTGTCCAACAGCTGTGCTTCTCAGAAGCAGCTAAGCATTTTCATGAGGAAAGGACAGAGAGGTTAGGGGAAAATGTCAATCATCTCTATTTCTATTGTATTCCCGACTGCCCGGAGGATAAAGAGAATACCATTTAAGTGACTTCAGCGTAAATGCTATTAATCTTGTGTCTCATAAATGGAATTGTAGTGTCTTGTCTTGTCTAATTAACATAATTTGAGGAATCACAGGTCTATTTTCAATAATTCAAAATATATATTAAATTAGTAGATTAATGTAATTAAATATATATATGACATTTAAATAAATCTTTTAGAAACTGATCACATAGATTTCCTAAAATACCTTTACTTATGTACATATACTTATTAAATTATTACAAACAATAATGATTTTCTTTAGTAATAGGGCTTTGTATTTCCTGTTGTTGTTGTTGTTGTTGTTTAGTTACTAAGTCATGTGCAACTGTTTTGCAACCCCATGGAAGGTAGCCCACCAGGCTCCTCTGTCCACGGGATTTCCCAGGGAAGAATAGTGGAGTGGGTGGCCATTTCCTTTTCCATAAGGAAAGGCTAATGACTAAAGCTCTAAAGAGATCTTCTCCCTAATGAAAAAAATCTTTCAAATACTAACACGTTACAAATTAGTCTGTGAGATGACTTGTAGCCCCATATGTAGATTGTCTAGAAATTTATGCTTGGGGATGGAAATATAAAATATGTACAAAATCAGGAATAACTGAATATTTTTCTGAATTGTTTCATACAATATTTTCTGGTTTTGTTTTTGGTAATACAAAGTAAGTATTGAACAAATTTTTATCTCTACTCTTATTAATAATATTTATGCTTCCAAAATATTAAAATATTTGTAATAAGGAATAACAGACATTTATTTGACATATAAATTTATAAAAACTTATTAATATGGAATTATGTAACAACCAGATAAATATACTTTGTGAACATCTGTATTTACCTATATTTTCTTGCTTCAAAAAATTATGTATCCACATAAATACTTGTAGTCAAGAACACTGTAGCACTAATATTTTACCTCTTATTAAATAAAGTTTCCTAAAGCTTGAGATTACATTTCTTTTCATAAGGATTTCAGAAAAGTCTGGTGGAAAAATGAATACCATAAACACACTAGGAACTTTGGTGGAATAAATTATTTTACTATTAATGGGAGAAGAGGAGGAAAGCCTATTCACTTTGTTGAGGAGCTGATCTAAAATGCATCAGCTGTCACCTGGGCAGCCCAGTTTGACAGTTCAATACCTCCTCATCTTCTGAGAATGGCATTGCTGAGTCCTAAGTAAACTGTGCCTGTATGCAAACTGTCAAAGAGAGCCTGACACTTCATTAGCACTGACCTCCACGATGACAATCACAACATGAAACCAAACAGCACAGCTAATTTTCACTAGAGTTCAAATTAGTCTCCAAATTTTGCCATCCAGCACTGTGCAAAGCAAGTCCCAGAAACAAAGCATTTGATGAACTCTGTGATAGACTGACAAAATCCTAAAGCTTAGGAATCCACATAAAAGTCTGTATTCTAGCAGGTTCAGTATGATTATTTTCATAACTCAGGTGAAATACAGCCTAGGTGACCCACAGAGGAATTAGATTCATCTATGATAACTCACAGCAAGGATTACATGTTGCCCAATCTCAGCGGCACTGCTGCTTTTATTCCCTTCTAGCTCAGATGCTGCAGAAAAACACCAACTGCCACGAGAGGCACCCAGGTATGGTGGGACTTGCCAAGTTCTCTGATGTTTCTTTGCCTAGCTGCTTCCTGGCCTTACTCAAGCATGAAGTGCATGGCGAAATGTGCAGCACATGATCTACAGTGTAAGAAAGCCAGCAAGCAAACAGGACCAGCAAGTGTCATATTGAAACACTGTGCAATGATGCAAATGAACCAACTTTCTGACATTTGCTCTTCATATTTCAAGAAGTCACAGTGCTGGTTCATTTAGGGGAAAGTATCCTCCTCCTAGGACTGTCACAACCACATATTACCCACTTTTTTACCCAGTGAGAATTAAGTGAATGAACTTTGTTACTGACAAAGTCTATTTACTAGGGCCATCAGCATGTTCAACATCACATTGTCATGTCATACTGTCAGCATATGTGATTCCTTGAATATTTAGTAAATGCTATCTGGGGAAAAATACATTGTAAGGATGAAATAATTCATTTAAAATATTTAAACCCATCTATTTTTGTATTTTAATACAGGAATTGATTTCTTACAGAACAAGGCAAATTTTCCCAGCAAATTATATCCAGTACCTTTGGAAGATCACTAAATCTTTGATGTAGCCCTGATCCTGTTTTTTAGATTACTGCTTCAGTGCTTCAAACAGTGGCCTGTTAGTAGCTCTGGGCATACTGCACAGATGATCTAAAATGCATACGGGATACTAACCTCAAGCACTGAGGCATAACTGCAGGATACTGAAGGGCAAGAGCAGCCAACTAACTTGGGGATTTAGCAATCAGATATAGATTGGCACATTTTATGCAAAGGCCCTGGACAGCTGGTGAAGGAAAGTGGCAGAGCTACAAATGGTGACAGGCTCTGGAGACAGTGACTGCATTAGCAACGGTGATGTATATACTGTGACTCATTATTTTTTCCACTTTTAGCCATCCTCACATAAATAGCAACAGCATCAGCAATAATAACTAAGCTGAGATATGAAACACCAATGATATATATTTAATTTTCTTAGCACTGAGACGTTTGTCATAACATAATAGAGGTCACGTGGCATAGCGGAAAAGAGTACAGGGTTTTGAAATCAGATAGACCGGGATTGAAATCCTGTTTTTGATACTTACTGATGCTGTGACCTTGAAATGGTTACTTAAACTCTTTTATTCTGAGTTGCTCCCTGTAAGATGGTGATAATAAAAACCAAATTACTTGACTAAGGTATGGATTAAAAGTGATGTATGTGAACAGAGAGACAGCATCAAGTGTTAATTATAGTTTTGGCTTGGTAAGTCTGAATTTCCTGAGAATATTATATTCTGCTCAATGCTTAAACTAAAATTTAGATAGAATGCTAACAGGTTGATAAGACTATTTTGACTTTAATTTTATGGTTTGAATGCTTGCATTTTCCCAAAGCACACTTAGCTAAGACAAAAATAATTTAAACTCTACTCAATTCATTGTTCTCCTTAAATTGAGAATGATTAGTTAATGGCAGACTCTGACCACAAGGAGGAGCTCAAGATTTCTTCATCCCTTATTCTTTCCCTGTTGTTTAGTGGCTAAGTCATCTCCGAAGCTTTTGCAACCCCATGGGCTGTAGACCACCAGATTTCCCAGGCAGCAATACTGGAACGAGTTGCCATTTCCTTCTCCAAGGAATCTTCTCCACCCAGGGATTAATCCCATGTCTCCTGCATTGCAGGCAGATTCTTTACCATTGAGTCACCAGGGAAGACCCAATTCTTTCCCTTGCATGCATGCTAAGTCAATTCAGTCATGCCTAACTCTTTGTGACCCTATGGACTCCAGCCTGCCACGTTCCTCTGTCCATGGGATTCTCCAGGCAAGAATACTGGAGTGGGCTGTCATTCCCACCTCCAGGAGATCTTCTCAATACAGAGATCGAAACGTGTGTCTCATTATGTTTCCTGCACTGGCAAGATTTTATTACTAGTGAAAAGACCCTGGACAGGTAGAGCCCAGGTGATAGGAGTATTTGTCTTTCTCAGATTTAGGACTATCACACCTTTCCAGTGCAGCCTCTCTTAAGAGCCTCTCATTGCACTAACACCCTGGTCTTACCTTAGAATATAATTAGGTAAAATGAAGACTTGTTGACTATGAAGAAGCACATCTTTGATAAGGCCTATGATGGGTGGATTCATCCAGTCTTATCCTAAACACTGATGGGGGAAAAAAACATTTTTTGTTTTTTCTTTAGTCTGGTATTCTCATTGGAGAAGTAATTTCTTCAGGACTGTGACTGGAAATAGGTTCAGTTCGGTTCAGTTCAGTTCAGTCACTCAGTCCTATCCGACTCTTTGCAACTCCATGAATCGCAGCACACCAGGCCTCCCTGTCCATCACCAACTCCCGGAATTCATTCAGACTCACGTCCATCGAGTCCATGATGCCATCCAGCCATCTCATCCTCTCTCATCCCCTTCTACTCCTGCCCTCAATCCCTCCCACCATCAGAGTTTTTCCAATGAGTCAACTCTTCTCATGAGGTGGCCATAGTACTGGAGTTTCAGCTTTAGCATCATTCCTTCTAAAGAAATCCCAGGGTTCATCTCCTTCAAGGGACTCTCAAGAGTCTTCTCCAACACCACAGTTCAAAAGCATCAATTCTTTGACACTCAGCCTTCTTCACAGTCCAAATCTCACATCCATACGTTACCGCTGAAAAAACCATAGCCTTGACTAGACAGACCTTAGTCGGCTAAGTAATGTCTCTGCTTTTGAATATGCTATCTAGGTTGGGCATAACTTTTCTTCCAAGGAGTATCTTTTAATTTCATGGCTGAAATCACCATCTGCAGTGATGTTGGAGCCCCCAAAAATAAAGTTTGACCCTGTTTCCACTGTTTCCCCATCTATTTCCATGAAGTGATGGGACCGGATAACATGATCTTCATTTTCTGAATGTTGAGCTTTAGGCCAACTTTTTCACTCTCCTCTTTCACTTTCATCAAGAGGCTTTTTAGTTCCTTTTCACTTTCCGCCATAACGGTGATGTCATCTGCATATCTAACGTTACTGATATTTCTCCCGGGAGTCTTCATTCCAGCTGTGTTTCTTCCAGTCCAGCGTTTCTCATGATGAAATCTGCATATAAGTTAAATAACCAGAGTGACGATATACAGCCTTGACGTACTCCTTTTCCTACTTGGAACCAGTCTGTTGTTCCATGTCCAGTTCTAACTGTTGCTTCCTGACCTGCATACGGATTTCTCAAGAGGCAGGTTAGGTGGTCTAGTATCCCATCTCTTTCAGAATTTTCCACAGTTTACTGTGATCCACACAGTCAAAGGCTTTGGCATAGTCAATAAAGCAGAAATTGATGTTTTTCTGGAACTCTCTTGCTTTTTCCGTGATCCAGCAGATGTTGACAGTTTGATCTCTGGTTCCTCTACCTTTTCTAAAACCAGCTTGAACATCAGGGAGTTCACAATTCACATATTGCTGAAGACTGGCTTGGAGAATATTGAGCATTACTTTACTAGCATGTGAGATGAGTGCAATTGTGCGGTAGTTTGAGTATTCTTTGGCATTGCCTTTCTTTGAGATTGGAATGATAACTGACCTTTTCCAGTCCTGTGGCTACTACTGAGTTTTCCAAATTTGCTGGCATATTGAGTGCAGCACTTTCACAGCATCATCTTTCAGG
>SJYW01007662.1:456833-468834 GCA_006410735.1 Raphicerus campestris
GGGGAGAGTAGGGAGGGCAATGTAAGAAATTCATTGGGATCCAGAATAGATAGAGCACAGAAAGGTTAACTGATGGCGAGAACCTAACTCTCCTCCTACATTTCTTAAACATTAAACTAGGAAAAAGCCCAAGCTCTCCTCTGCCTCATGGAGGAATATTTGATTCTAAATCCAACAACATATTAATAGTTACTGAATTCCTAAAAATTTATATGAGTATTTTTTGTAAGGTATGATCCATGAAAGTATGAAACCCTCTGATTATGAAAGAAGAAATTCTACATAATATGGTTAAAAATAGAGTTTTGAATATACTGATTCCTAAAGGCTTCACTTTCACTGTAATAAGAGGGAATATTTCATTTAAAGTTAAATCAACTTTAGCAAAAACATAAGCTATTTATTAGTGTAGATTTATAGCACTAAAACTCAACAAAAAAGGAAAAGAAAGAATATACAAATCTTTCTCTTTTAGCTTAAAAAGTTATTTTACAAGCTAGTGTAAGACTCTATAACAATTTTTCTCTACAGTCCTTCCTTCTGACTCCCATTTGCCCACCAGGAACTGATTTGCTTATTAGGTCAGGCAACGATTTGCAGAAATGTCACTTACTAGACTAAGGGTCTTTCTGCAGTGCTGTTACACTGTCATGTCCTTTGCAGCCAGGGGTAAGTTTTTGAAGTGAGTCTGCAATTTTGTACTGAGAGTTTCTATTCTCAACTCAGTGAGAAAAACCATCAAACTAGAAAGCAGGTGACAGTTTTGTGACTAAGGGCAGAGAGATTGATTTATGGACAAAGACTGAAACAAACCACAATGGGTGTGGCTTAGCTAAATGAGAACTATAAATGACAGGTATCTACTAATATTTAAAGGCTAAATAGTCCAGGCAGAGTGCAATTTTAGTCAGGGTGAAAAAAGAAGAAAAAAAGGATCGAAAATATCTGCATGTCTAACTAGAAGGAAACATCACTATGAATTAGTTTACAAGGAAGAAAAGAGAGTGCTTTATTTATACGTGTGTGTTTTAAAAATAACAGTTTAAGTAAGGACTTACACTTTGAAATGGAACTTCAATTCTAAGTAGTACTATCTAGAAAGATGCTAATGAAGAATGGTATGGCCCAGTATGTAAATAACTTTTGGAATGAAAAGGTGCTTCTGGGATAGCTGGCCATTAATGGTTTAGGGCTTATTACACCTTAATAAATAGAATTTTAATGCAGTTAGTTTGGAAAACACAGCAAGGTTGTTATATCACCTATAGGTAGAGACAGTCTTTCACAACCGGCAAAATTAAGAACCAAATGAGTTTTTGAAAAATGCTGGAGGTTAAAACTCATAGAACAATNACACCTTAATAAATAGAATTTTAATGCAGTTAGTTTGGAAAACACAGCAAGGTTGTTATATCACCTATAGGGAGAGACAGTCTTTCACAACCCGCAAAATTAAGAACCAAATGAGTTTTTGAAAAATGCTGGAGGTTAAAACTTATAGAACAATGTCATCAATATGAAATAACTGATTCTTATGCACTAGTGTATAATCTTTATTACCTGATCTACTTCACTCCATTTCTACATCTCTTACAGTTATTTGTCATGAGGTTTAGTTCCCATCAATTGCCTATTTTCATTAATCATTTGGACTCTAAATCTCTTACATAAAATAACTAAGGTTTCTTGAAATTCTTGTCCTCCTGTTATTTTCTTTTTGTAAAATCTAATCTTTAATGTTTACTGAGGAAACTGGTGGCAAATTTCCTTCACCTTTTATGAATGAAAATATTTTTATTTTGCCTGTATATAAATACTATTTTATTTGACATAAAAATCAAAGTTTATGAGCAGTTAATATTTTANTTTTGTAAAATCTAATCTTTAATGTTTACTGAGGAAACTGGTGGCAAATTTCCTTCACCTTTTATGAATGAAAATATTTTTATTTTGCCTGTATATAAATACTATTTTATTTGACATAAAAATCAAAGTTTATGAGCAGTTAAGATCTTAATTTACCATTCTTTATAAAGTATTTGTTACTGAAGAGATTTTTTTTTTGTCTTTTCTAGATGGTCATATAGTTGGAATGATACAGTAAGTAGCGTTTTCAGATTGGTATTTTGTACTTATTAATTGCATTCTCACCAGCAATAAATGTGAATGCAATTGCTGCTTCACATACTTGCAAGCATTTGGTGTTGTCAGTGTTTTGCATTTAGTTTTGCATTTTAGTCATTTAGATAGATTTGTATTGGTATTTCCTTGTTGTTTCAATTTGCATTTCCCTGATAACATGTGGTGATGAGTGTCTTTTCATATGATTATTTGCATATGTATATCTTCTTTGGTAAAATGTGCTTAAGGTCTTTGGCTTAAGGTCTTTCAATTGGCTTATTTGTTTTCTTAATGTAGAGATTTCAGAGTTCCTTTCTATATTTTGGGTAACAGTCCTTTATCAGATATATTTTTCTGAAGATTGTCTCCCAGTCTATGTGGCCAGTCTTTTTATTCTCTTAACAGTGTATTTTATACAGCATAATTTTAAAATTTAATGAAGTCCAACTTAAATGATACTCTTCTTACATGAATTCTACTTTTGGTGTATCAAAAAAGTCATCACCAAATCCTAGATTTTCTCTAAGTTATTTTCTAGGAGTTTCATAGCTTTTGAGTTTACAGTTAAGTGTATGATTCATTTTGAGGGGATTTTTTTTTTTTTTTAATGTNAGTTGACTCATTGGAAAAGACTCTGATGCTGGGAAGGATTGGGGGCAGGAGGAGAAGGGGACAACATAGGGTGACATGGCTGGATGGCATCACTGACTCAATGGACGTGAGTTTGAGTGAACTCTGGGAGTTGGTGATGGACAGGGAGGCCTGGTGTGCTGTGATTCATGGGGTCGAAAGAGTCGGTCATGACTGAGTACTGAACTGAACTGAACTGAATGACTGCTTTCCACTCTCAGATTTACAAATTTAATTGATCTGTTTTGTATTCAAACATGACTATTTTTTAAAACCTGCCAGGTGACTGTGAGGTGCAGCCAAAGTTGAAAAGCACTGACAAAATGTTTGAAAATAGATTTGCATGTAAGGAGTTAGGAGGCCACTCATGGTAGACGCAAGGACTGCTGAACACACTGAAGACCTAACTAAGATCAGATGTAGGTCAATTTGAAGTACTCCTAAGCACCATAATTGTTTAACCCTTTAAACAATGTTGGTAAATACTGTCACATAAATCAGAAAGAAAACTATGGTTAATATATTTGTTGGAATCTGAAAATAAGTCACAATATACTGTTTCAAATACTCCTATGTTAAAGGTGAAAGTGGCTACCTGAAATGTCCAATAATTTCTATGTGATATATCTATTTTTTCCTAGCCCATGTCTCTCCTACAACAGTCTTCATGTTATCCAGAATCTTTAGCTATGCATTAGACNGAGATCAGATGTAGGTCAATTTGAAGTACTCCTAAGCACCATAATTGTTTAACCCTTTAAAAAATGTTGGTAAATACTGTCACACAAATCAGAAAGAAAACTATGGTTAATATATTTGTTGGAATCTGAAAATAAGTCACAATATACTGTTTCAAATACTTCTATGTTAAAGGTGAAAGTGGCTACCTGAAATGTCCAATAATTTCTATGTGTTATATCTATTTTTTCCTAGCCCATGTCTCTCCTACAACAGTCTTCATGTTATCCAGAATCTTTAGCTATGCATTAGACACTTCATAATAAAACTAATATATGTGACTGAATTCAACTTAATGCTAACAGTTGAAATATGAAGAACAGTTCATGTCACATTTGACAGCTCTGATTTATTAATGAAATACTATTTTCCTCCTATTTTTAATGCAAAAATAAAAATAAGACTTTAACTACTAGGCTGTTGACCTGATGGCATTTGTGTGTGTGTGTTTTCCATCAAAAGCCAAAAATGAATACTTTGATGTGTTATAAAATACATGTGCTAGAAAGTGCTGTATCTTTAATCACTGTTCTCATAGAACCATTAATTGAATGGTAATAGGCTTCATCGCACAATTGAATTGTGCATATTTCCTAAATAGCTGTGTTTCTCAAATTTAAATACTTATCAAGGGGAAAAATTTCTTGATAAACTACTCAGTGATAAATTATTTTATTATAAAATTTTAAGTATAAACAAAAAGTGTATATTTAAATATAAATATGAAAATATAAAATTAGATTAAATACTTTATGATAGGATTTCTCTGGTGGTTCAGTGGTAAAGAATCTGCCTACAATGCAGAACACACAGGAAATGTGGATTCAGTCCCTGGGTTGAGAAGATCCCCTAGAAGTGGGGTTAGTAACCCACTGTAGTATTTTTGCTTCAAGAATCTCATGTAGAGAGGAGCCTGGTGGGCTATAGTCCATAGTGTTGCAAAGAGTAGGACATAACTGAAGCAGCTTACATGCATGCATGCACCTTATCATAATCACACTTTTGTAATTTTAAAATCAAAATATATTTACAAGTTAAATACAATCAAGCCAAATAAGGAAAACTCAGAGTTTTAAGATTAGATGACCATAACATTATGTGTGATAGTTTACTAATAGCAAATGTCATTTTCAACAAAAATATTGATGTTTTCAAGAGAAGAGTCAATCACTTCCCTTTGGCATTTCTTATTAACTTTTTAAGCATCGTTTCTAGCATCAAATCTAATATCTAGAACCATTGGAAAATCCTTTGTGTAGTTCATCATTTACCCATAAATGTGTTCTTTTATATATTTGTGTTCTTTTCTTATTAGCTGAATAACCAAGCAACAATAAAGCTGGGAACAAATGCAGTAGTAAACACAGATTAGATGGGCTTTAAAAGCATATATATTTAGAGTTCTCTGTAGCTATTTGGATATTAAAAGACATAAAAACATGATTTTTATTAGGTTTAATTGAAAAGTATTTTTATGTAGCACTCAAAGAATTCTGAGATGCATTCTTTGATACTGTTTTAGAAATAATGATACAATTAGTCACAAAGAAGGTGTACTAAATTGTGTTATTTGTTGTTTTTACTTTGCCAACAAAGGTCCATCTAGTCAAGGCTATGGTTTTTCCAGTGGTCATGTATGGATATGAAAGTTGGACTGTGAAGAAGGCTGAGAGCACAAGAATTAATGCTTTTGAACTGTGGTGTTGGAGAAGACTCTTGAGAGTCCCTTGGACTGCAAGGAGATCCAACCAGTCCATTGTAAAGGAGGTCAGTGCTGGGTGTTCATTGGAAGGACTGATGCTAAAGCTGACACTCCAATACTTTGGCCACCTCATGTGAAGAGTTGACTCCTTGTAAAGACTGATGCTGGGAGGGATTGGGGGCAGAAGGAGAAGGGGACGACAGAGGATGAGATGGCTGGATGGCATCACCAACTCGATGGACATGAGTTTGGGTGAACTCCGGGAGTTGGTGATGGACAGGGAGGACTGGCATGCTGCAATTCATGGAGTTACAAAGAGTTGGACACTACTGAGCAACTGAACTGAACTGAACTGAATTGCTAAGCCATGTCCAACTTTTTGCAACCCCATAGACTGTAGCGTATCAGGCTTCTCTGTCCATGGAACTCTTCAGGCAAGAATATGAGAACGGGTTGCCATTTCCTCCTCCAGGGGAGCTTTCCCACCTGGATTCTGCATTGGCAGGCAGATTCTTTATAGCTGAGCCTCCCGGCAATGCTTTGTACAAATCATGAAACTCAAAAACATAGTATTTTTTGTGCACAGGTTATCTATATAAACCTTAAATAGTTGACAATTTCTATATCTCAGTTTCTTCTATTACAAAATAAAGACAATAGTGTTATCAATCCTTGCTTCCTGCTGTTAAGGGTCAATAGATGTGTCATAAACACATTGTGTTCTAACACACTTTTTATTACAAGAATAGATCTGAGTTTTGATCTCATGAAGACCTTCCCCGTTTTTAACTTTAAAAAAAATGGAAAACATATTTCTAAATGTAGTAGGTGTCAGAAAATTCACACAATTTTTAGACAAAAAATAAAGTGTATAAGAGCATCCTAGAATGAACATATAATTACACAGTAGTTAAATGAAATATAAAGTGCAGTAACTAAAAATAAATTTAATAATAAAAAGACCATTATGAATTGTTTTATTCTTAATTTGGCTGACAGTTTAATATTAAAATATCTAACCATGAGAGATAGTTATATTAGTTACTTATTTCTACCCTATTTTAATTTTTTACATGTATTGCAGATCTCATCACTTAGCAGGAAAACCACTCACCTGTTTCAATCAAAAACATCTTTTGCATCCAAAATTAAATATTCATTTAAATACAACTGAAAAGACATAAAATATTTAAAATTTGAAAGAAATTATGTAACTATTTTGTACTAGGCATAAATGGGCACCAATGTTTGACAATGGCTACTACCCACAGTCTAGTGTAAATATTTGCCTACCTAAGTAAATGATAACCTGTGTAATATCATATAGGCACATCTTTTTTAAAAAGAAATCTTGAAATTCATTTTCCATTTCTTCCACATTATTTTTTTTCACCCTGCTATTCTTTGTTTCTAGTACCTTGGGTTTTTTGGGTTGTTTTTTTTTTTCCCAAGAATTCTTGCCTCCCTTGTCAACACCTATGTTTCTGGATGTTTTTGTATTTAGTCTCAAAATAATCCACTTGGATCCCACTACTTTCTCATCTTAATTGTTTGGCACATTTTCAGGACATGATATTAATTACTTTTTTCATTTTATGCACCACAATGTAGATGAGTTCCATGAAATCCATTTCCATGAATTGTTTCCAGTTACCTATCCTTGGTCAGACAGGGAAGAAAAAACAAAGATCAGTTCACACAGAAAATAACTGAAAAGAACAAATTAAAGATATGTTTCTTAAGTTACTCCTTCTAAAAGATAAATTCTCAGAGATTGGTGAGGGTGTCAGTAGTTGATAGAGCAAAGAGGTTTAAGAGCACAGCTATGGACTTAGGTGGGCTTCCCAGATGGCTCAGTGGTAAAATAATCCACTTACAAAAGCAAGGAGATATGGGTATGATACCTGGGTTGGGAGGAATCTCTGGAGTAGGAAATGGCAACCCAACTCAGTATTCTTGTCTGGAAAATTCCAGAGAGTAACCTGGTGAGCTACAGTACATGAGGTTGCAAAGAGTCAGAAACGACTGAGCATGCAGGCACATGGAGTTAGATAATCCTGGATTTGAACTCATAATGCCACTTCTAGTTGTACTTCATTGAAAATTTTATTGACATTTTTATAAGCTTCATTTTCTTATTTATAATATAGAACTGTAATAGTGCTAATTCCCTTAGTTAACATAAGAATTAAATAAAATAGCTCATGAAAACACTGAGCAGAATGGCAAACATATAGTAAGCATTCAAAAATATTTAATCATAATTTTTATGATTTCTTATACTGGCATGTCAAAAAATTTCTTATAAAGATATAGATGCATACCCTTTTCTCTTTTTCTCTCCTTCCCTCTCTCTTTCTCTCTCATTAATCTAACCAAACAAGTATTATTACCAGTTGCCTACCAAAAAAGAGAACTTAGAATGACCAAAACTGCGTTGCCAAAAGCCAAGATTAAAATAGAAAATGTATTTTCATCTCTGATATGAAGAGAGCTTGAAAACTGTCCCTCTGACCTTAATATAAGTAGAAACCTGGATTAATTGTAAAATCAGTGACTTCCTTGATTCTATCAGAGAACTGAGCTTGCAAAGCAAACTGGCAAACTGAATATACAGAATGATTCACCCTGGATCTGCTCACCTTGGAGAAGAAACTGTACATATTATAAACAAAAAAATTAACTTACTTCAATAATAAATGAGATGAATTCCTGGAGGCTGAGTGTGAACAAGACTAGCATGAGTTTGAAGCATCTAGGGCTACAATCTTAGGATCCACATAATTTTTTAGTCTTTCCCCCTAGGAAAGCTATTTGTTTCTCACAATGAAGATCTGGGAGAACAAACAAAAAAATAACCCTGACAAAGAGAGGAGAAGAGAAGCCATTTTGAAACTCTCCCAGATCTTTCTTAAAAGAAACAAACAAACAAAAAATACTTTGAGAGAAGATAATATAAAAACTTTATCTGATCCTGGATCCCAGGAGAAGGATTTCCACCTGACTCACCCTCCCTTGCTTATCTTTCTCTCCTTAAGGATAAATCCAAAGACAAAAGACACAGAATCAGAGGAGAGGATTTCAAGGAAATATATTGGAACTGTTGTAGCCAAAGGGTAGAGTAAGGGCCTGGGAACAGATAAAAGGTCAAACACTTAGAGGAAACACACATGTGAGGGCCACAACCCAACATACAGGTCCACTAAACTGAAACGCAATCAAAAGATATAGAACACTTACTTCAGTCTCTGACACTCCAACACTACATCACAAAGCCTTCCAGTGGATTTCAGTTAAAGGAGCTGTAAGACACAGAGCTCATCAGAGTAGCACACAAACAGAGGTCCCAAAGGTAAAAAGGAGGGACAAACATAAGAATGCTGCAGGAATTTTAAGCTCAATTTTTGTAAGGTTAATATAAATCTTTAACTAAAGACTTATTTATTTCAATGGCAGTGGCAGCCGGTACACTTAAGCGCAGCTGAGAGATTCCCCATGTTCGAGGTCAGGGGCAGCAGCCTAGAGTGCCAGGCTGCGACAGGGCAGGAATGGCAGAGAGGAGCATCTGAGGTCAGGGGCGGCAACTGAGAGGAGCTGCCCTGCGTCCCAGGTCAAGGGCAACGGCTGAGGAGATACCCCGCACCTGAGGCCAAGGACAGCGGCCGAGAGGAGCCATCNGCTGAGCCTCCCGGCAATGCTTTGTACAAATCATGAAACTCAAAAACATAGTATTTTTTGTGCACAGGTTATCTATATAAACCTTAAATAGTTGACAATTTCTATATCTCAGTTTCTTCTATTACAAAATAAAGACAATAGTGTTATCAATCCTTGCTTCCTGCTGTTAAGGGTCAATAGATGTGTCATAAACACATTGTGTTCTAACACACTTTTTATTACAAGAATAGATCTGAGTTTTGATCTCATGAAGACCTTCCCCGTTTTTAACTTTAAAAAAAATGGAAAACATATTTCTAAATGTAGTAGGTGTCAGAAAATTCACACAATTTTTAGACAAAAAATAAAGTGTATAAGAGCATCCTAGAATGAACATATAATTACACAGTAGTTAAATGAAATATAAAGTGCAGTAACTAAAAATAAATTTAATAATAAAAAGACCATTATGAATTGTTTTATTCTTAATTTGGCTGACAGTTTAATATTAAAATATCTAACCATGAGAGATAGTTATATTAGTTACTTATTTCTACCCTATTTTAATTTTTTACATGTATTGCAGATCTCATCACTTAGCAGGAAAACCACTCACCTGTTTCAATCAAAAACATCTTTTGCATCCAAAATTAAATATTCACTTAAATACAACTGAAAAGACATAAAATATTTAAAATTTGAAAGAAATTATGTAACTATTTTGTACTAGGCATAAATGGGCACCAATGTTTGACAATGGCTACTACCCACAGTCTAGTGTAAATATTTGCCTACCTAAGTAAATGATAACCTGTGTAATATCATATAGGCACATCTTTTTTAAAAAGAAATCTTGAAATTCATTTTCCATTTCTTCCACATTATTTTTTTTCACCCTGCTATCCTTTGTTTCTAGTACCTTGGGTTTTTTGGGTTTTTTTTTTTCCCAAGAATTCTTGCCTCCCATGTCAACACCTATGTTTCTGGATGTTTTTGTATTTAGTCTCAAAATAATCCACTTGGATCCCACTACTTTCTCATCTTAATTGTTTGGCACATTTTCAGGACATGATATTAATTACTTTTTTCATTTTATGCACCACAATGTAGATGAGTTCCATGAAATCCATTTCCATGAATTGTTTCCAGTTACCTATCCTTGGTCAGACAGGGAAGAAAAAACAAAGATCAGTTCACACAGAAAATAACTGAAAAGAACAAATTAAAGATATGTTTCTTAAGTTACTCCTTCTAAAAGATAAATTCTCAGAGATTGGTGAGGGTGTCAGTAGTTGATAGAGCAAAGAGGTTTAAGAGCACAGCTATGGACTTAGGTGGGCTTCCCAGATGGCTCAGTGGTAAAATAATCCACTTACAAAAGCAAGGAGATATGGGTATGATACCTGGGTTGGGAGGAATCTCTGGAGTAGGAAATGGCAACCCAACTCAGTATTCTTGTCTGGAAAATTCCAGAGAGTAACCTGGTGAGCTACAGTACATGAGGTTGCAAAGAGTCAGAAACGACTGAGCATGCAGGCACATGGAGTTAGATAATCCTGGATTTGAACTCATAATGCCACTTCTAGTTGTACTTCATTGAAAATTTTATTGACATTTTTATAAGCTTCATTTTCTTATTTATAATATAGAACTGTAATAGTGCTAATTCCCTTAGTTAACATAAGAATTAAATAAAATAGCTCATGAAAACACTGAGCAGAATGGCAAACATATAGTAAGCATTCAAAAATATTTAATCATAATTTTTATGATTTCTTATACTGGCATGTCAAAAAATTTCTTATAAAGATATAGATGCATACCCTTTTCTCTTTTTCTCTCCTTCCCTCTCTCTTTCTCTCTCATTAATCTAACCAAACAAGTATTATTACCAGTTGCCTACCAAAAAAGAGAACTTAGAATGACCAAAACTGCGTTGCCAAAAGCCAAGATTAAAATAGAAAATGTATTTTCATCTCTGATATGAAGAGAGCTTGAAAACTGTCCCTCTGACCTTAATATAAGTAGAAACCTGGATTAATTGTAAAATCAGTGACTTCCTTGATTCTATCAGAGAACTGAGCTTGCAAAGCAAACTGGCAAACTGAATATACAGAATGATTCACCCTGGATCTGCTCACCTTGGAGAAGAAACTGTACATATTATAAACAAAAAAATTAACTTACTTCAATAATAAATGAGATGAATTCCTGGAGGCTGAGTGTGAACAAGACTAGCATGAGTTTGAAGCATCTAGGGCTACAATCTTAGGATCCACATAATTTTTTAGTCTTTCCCCCTAGGAAAGCTATTTGTTTCTCACAATGAAGATCTGGGAGAACAAACAAAAAAATAACCCTGACAAAGAGAGGAGAAGAGAAGCCATTTTGAAACTCTCCCAGATCTTTCTTAAAAGAAACAAACAAACAAAAAATACTTTGAGAGAAGATAATATAAAAACTTTATCTGACCCTGGATCCCAGGAGAAGAATTTCCACCTGACTCACCCTCCCTTGCTTATCTTTCTCTCCTTAAGGATAAATCCAAAGACAAAAGACACAGAATCAGAGGAGAGAATTTCAAGGAAATATATTGGAGCTGTTGTAGCCAAAGGGTAGAGTAAGGGCCTGGGAACAGATAAAAGGTCAAACACTTAGAGGAAACACACATGTGAGGGCCACAACCCAACATACAGGTCCACTAAGCTGAAACGCAATCAAAAGATATAGAACACTTACTTCAGTCTCTGACACTCTAACACTACATCACAAAGCCTTCCAGTGGATTTCAGTTAAAGGAGCTGTAAGACACAGAGCTCATCAGAGTAGCACACAAACAGAGGTCCCAAAGGTAAAAAGGAGGGACAAACATAAGAATGCTGCAGGAATTTTAAGCTCAATTTTTGTAAGGTTAATATAAATCTTTAACTAAAGACTTATTTATTTCAATGGCAGTGGCAGCCGGTACACTTAAGCGCAGCTGAGAGATTCCCCATGTTCGAGGTCAGGGGCAGCAGCCTAGAGTGCCAGGCTGCGACAGGGCAGGAATGGCAGAGAGGAGCATCTGAGGTCAGGGGCGGCAACTGAGAGGAGCTGCCCTGCGTCCCAGGTCAGGGGCAACGGCTGAGGAGATACCCCGCACCTGAGGCCAAG
>SJYW01007662.1:477237-509730 GCA_006410735.1 Raphicerus campestris
CCAGTGCATTTTTTTTGGCAAAACTCTTAGTCTTTGCCCTGCTTCATTCCGCATTCCAAGGCCAAATTTGCCTGTTACTCCAGGTGTTTCTTGACTTCCTACTTTAGCATTCCAGTCCCCTATAATGAAAAGGACATCTTTTGGGGGTTTGTTAGTAGGAATAAAACCCATGTCCCTGTGTATATGTTAGCTTTCTGTGCCATAAGAGGCAATCTAATGTAGAAGTGGAGAGGTTGCTTTAGATAGAACAAAGTCATCTTCTCAGAATAAAGATGGAGAAGGTGGCATTTGGATTTTGAGAAATGGGAAGTTTGCAGACTAGAAAAATATTATGTCATTGCCTGATAGAGTTAGAGTCCCTTTGACATGAATTTATAATGAAAACAATTTAAAAGATTTTATTTTTTATTCAGAACATTCAGCTAAATAGATATTAGGTCAGGTAATTGATCAGCTCAATTCAGTTGCTCAGTAGTGTCTAACTTTCTGTGGCCCCGTGGACTGCAGCACATCAGGCCTCCCTGTCCATCACCAATTCCCAGAGTTTATTCAAACTCATGCCTATTGAGTCGGTGATGCCATCCAACCATCCCAACCTCTGTTGTCCCCTTCTCCTCCTACCTTCAATCTTTCCTAATATCAGGGTCTTTTCTAATGAGTCAGTTCTTTACATCAGGTGGCCAAAGTACTGGAGTTTCAGCTTCAACATCAGTCCTTCCAATGAACACCCAGGACTGATCTCCTTTAGGATGGACTGGTTGGATCTCCTTGCAGTCCAAGGGACTCTCAAGAGTCTTCTCCAACACCACAGTTCAAAATCATCAGTTCTTTGGTGCTAAGCTTTCTTTATAGTCCAACTCTCACATCCATACATGACCACTGGAAAACCATAGCCCTGACTAGATGAACCTTTGTTAGCAAAGTAATGTCTCTGTTTTTGAATATGCTATCTAGGTTGGTCATAACTTTCCTTCCAAGGAGTAAGCATCTTTTAATTTCATGGCTACAGTTACCATTTGCAGTGATTTTGGAGCCCCCAATAAAAGTCTGCTACTGTTTCCACTGTTTATCTATCTATTTGTCATGAAGTGATGGGACTGGATGCCATGATCTTCGTTTTCTGAATGTTCAGCTTTAAGCCAACTTTTTCACTCTCCTCTTTCATTTTCATCAAGAAGCTCTTTAGTTATTCCTCACTTTCTGCTATAAGGCTGATGTCATTTACATATCTGAGGTTATTGACATTTCTCCCAGCTATCTTGATTCCAACTTGTGTTTCATCCAGCCCAGCATTATGTACTCTGCATATATGTTAAATAGCAGGGTGATAGTATACAGCTTTGATGTACTCCTTTTCCTATTTGGAACCAGTCTGTTTTTCCATGTCCATTTCTAACTGTTGCTTCCTGATCTGCATAAAGATTTCTCTAGAGGCTGGTCAGGTGGTCTGGTATTCCCACCTCTTGAAGAATTTTCCACAGTTTGTTGTGATCTATAGAGTCAAAGGCCTTGGCATAGTCAAAAAAGCAGAAATAGTTTGTTTGTTTGTTTGTTTGTTTTCTGGAACTCTCTTGCCTTTTTGATGATCCAATGGATGTTGGCAATTTGATCTCTGGTTCCTCTTCCTTTTCTAAAACCAGCTTGAACGTCTAGTTCACAGTTCATACATTGTGGAAGCCTGGCTTGGAGAATTTTGAGCATTAATTTACTAGCGTGTGAGATGAATGCAATTGTGCAGTAATTTGAGCATTCTTTGGCATTGCTTTTCTTTGGGATTGGAATGAAAATTGATGGTGAGTTGAAATTAACTAGACTTAAGCAAGTGTGATAAAACATAAGAGGAGCAAAAGGTTATAGGGCATATGCAAATTTACACAAAAGAGAGAAGGTTTTTAGAAGATGAGAGAAAGTGAAAAGTTGATAAAATTAATGAATTGTAGGGTAAAGTTTTGTAGGCAGAGTCCTATAGAGGAAACAGAGCAAAACAAGACAGGAGGCAATGCTCAGAGACTGAGCTGTGAACAATTGATGTTGCAGAGGGGGTACAATTATTGGTAACAATTGTATCTATAGAGTGGGTTTCGGACATATGGTGGAGGACGAGATTATTGATAACAGGTTATTTTAAGGAACTTGAGGCCAGATGGGTGAAGTGTTACCTAAAAGTTAATAGAAATCAACAAGAATTAGGATATAAATAATTCAGTTCAGTTCAGTCGCTCAGTCATGTCCGACTCTTTGCAACCCCATGAATTGCAGGACGCCAGGCCTCCCTGTCCATCACAAACTACCGGAGTTCACTCAGACTCACGTCCATCAAGTCAGTGATGCCATGCAGCCATCTCACCCTCTGTTGTCCCCTTCTCCTCCTGCCCCCAATCCCTCCCAGCATCTAAGTCTTTTCCAATGAGTCAACTTTTTGCATGAGGTGGCCAAAGTACTGGAGTTTCAGAGAGTAACAATGAGCTAGAAAACAACTCATTCTTAATGGTACAAAATCTGAGGAAAAACAAAAATTAGTACTTTACAGAACACATATATGGCTAAAGTCATCACAGTTTAGGTGCTGGTATTCAAAAGAAATGGCAACCCACTCCAGTGTTCTTGCCTGGATAATCCCAGGGACGGGGGAGCCTGGTGGGCTGCTGTCTCTGGGGTCACACAGAGTCAGACACGACTGAAGTGACTTAGCAATAGCATTCCAAAGTTAATGACTTATATGAGATAATTGTATTTTTGCAAGGTAAAGTTGAAAGACAGTTGCTTTAAATAAACTGTACTATTTAAAAATATACAAAGACATTGGAATTTGTATAATATATGAGTGTCCATATACTGAACTGAAAAAGTCTCAAACAATTGTCAGGAAGTCACTTACTAACTAGCCTTCCTCCCCATTTCACCAGTCACCTCAATGAGTTGAAAGAGGACCCTAATCTTCATATAACATTGCAATACCAGTGAATATTGATGTTATTCTAGTGAGACCATGAACATAGGACCCAGCTTCTCACTCATGAACTCCTGACCCATGGAAAATGTGAGATAATAAATGCATAGTGTGTTCAGTAAAATAAAATTAGCCGTATTTTTTGGAGGGAAAGGACTTTAGAGGCTGAAAGTCAATCATCAATTGAATTATGTCCAAATTGGCACAGTGGCACAGCAATTTTCTTTGCAATATTTGTTTTATTTCATGCTGACTACACATAGCAAAGAATGATTCCTGAAAGAGGGACATATAAATTTTATTCTTTAGAATTAAAAAAAAAAAAATTTGTTTTGATTTTTTTTGACAGTGGACAAAAAATATTTTGACTGACTACTCCATATGTTAGATGACAAATCAGAACTACATCATCAAATAATTCCTAGCAATAAAGAATTTCTCCCCACTCACTCTTGATTGAGAGTTCTGTTATATTCTGTACATGTCCACCTACATATATTCTTGGAAAGAAGGGAACCAGTAATGTTTTCTTATAAATAAAAAATTTAATAAACTTATATATGCCAAAATCATCAAGTCATAATTGAGCAGTTAAGATAATCAAAAGAATATAATATACGAGACATTATATAGAAGCTTTCCTTGAACTCTATCCCAGCCATTATTATCCTCCCTTAAAGATGGACAGTGGTTTGAGTTCTTTCCCAAATATTTTGCCTTGAAATTTATATGAATATAATTATACAATGCAGTGGAGAAGGCAATGGCACTCCACTGCAGTACTCTTGCCTGGAAAATCCTATGGACGGAGGAGCCTGGTAGGCTGCAGTCCATGGGGTCACTAAAAGTCAGACATAGCTGAGTGACTTCACTTTCACTTTTCACTTTCATGCACTGGAGGAGGAAATAGCAACCCACTCCAGTGTTCTAGCCTGGAGAATCCCAGGGATGGGGGAACCTGATGGGCTGTCATCTATTGGGTCACACAGAGTTGGATACGACTAAGTGATTTTGCAGCAGCGGTAGCAGAATATAATACAAAGAAGCATAATTCTAACATGGCTTCCAAGAGTTATTCTCCATGGTGTATATGATCTCCATGTCCCCCTTTGGGTATAAGGAAGGATTTGTGAATACAGAGAGGTTCCATTCCTGTGATTAGACTATGAATTAATAACTTTGAATTATCCAAATGTGGTAATCAAGTGAGTTTTTGAAAGTGGTTGGGCCTTTCCTGAGAGAGAGACTTTCAAAGTCATAGACGTTCTCCTCCTGGCCTGAAGAAATAATCTGCCATGTTATGAGAAGACCATGTAGCTAGGACCTGAGAGCATTCCCTGGCCATCAGACAGCCAGAAAACATAGGCCTTCGTCCTATGATTGCAAGGAACTGCCAGTCACCTCAATGAGTTGAAAGAGGACCCTAATCTTCATATAACATTGCAATACCAGTGAATATTGATGTTATCCTAGTGAGACCATGAACATAGGACCCAGCTTCTCACTCATGAACTCCTGACACATGGAAAATGTGAGATAATAAATGCATAGTGTGTTCAGCTACTAAGTTTGAGCTAATTTGTTAGCAGTGATGGAAAACTTATACATCCAAAGTACCTTCTTGTGTTCTGACTTCTTTCACTTACTGTTTTATTTATATGAGTAGCTCTTATTGTTGTGTGAAGCAATAATTTATTCATTTTGAATGTCATTTGATAGTCTACTGTAGAATATAAATATTCCAAAGGTTCTGCATTCTACAGTTGTTTCAAGCTTTGGGTTATTACAGATACTGCTATGATGAACATTCTTGTACATATTTTTCCAGTGCATATACTCTACTGAGTAGGAGGGGAATTGCAGCTGTAAGGTATGCATATGCTCAGCTCTAATAAACACTCTCAAACATTTTCCAAAGCAGTTGTGTAGACTTAGAATGACAAAAGCAGAATGAAAATTTCAGTTACTCCATATGCTTATCAATAATTATTGATCATGTAATTTTATTTGTTTGAGTTTCTAAAGTTTAGCTATCCTGGTAGGTGTGTAGAAGGATATGATGCCATCTGCTACCACCAACATTGTGAACCATCTTCTCTTTAGTCTTCTGTGTGGATCCATATATTGATATCCTAAGTTTCATTCAAATTATTGCTGCTGTCTTTAGTCCAGCTCGAAGGGAGGAGGGATTTGACTTATATGATGAATAGAAAACTATACTTTTTAAGATCAGCAGCAGCTATTATTCAGAGAAGGCAATGGCTACCCACTCCTGTACTCTTGCCCAGAAAATCCCACAGATGGGGGAGCCTAGTAGGCTGCAATCCATGGGGTCACAAAGAGTTGGACACGACCGAATGACTTCACTTTCACTTTTCACTTTCATGCACTGGAGAAGTAAATGGTAACCCACTCCAGTACTCTTGCCTGGAAAATCCCGGGGACCACGGAGCCTGGTGGGCTGCTGTCTATGGGGGTGCACAGAGTTGGACACGACTGAAGTGACTTACCAGCAGCAGCAGCAGCAGCTATAATTACAATGACAGCAACAAGATGGTTATTTAATTGGTTAACTGATTATATCTTTTTACCCCCAACCACTTCTCTAGAGGCATCCCTGAGCTCTATGGTTCACCCTTAGTTCCAACTTCTACACAGAATGTAAGCACAGCTGTTATGCAGAGACATTACCAACAATTTTAGCTCATCTTAACATCAGCTTGTCAGAATTCCAGTAGTAAATGAAACAAAATGTTACTATATCTTTTGAACATTTTCTCCTTTTGTGAAAACTAATTCCAATTAGAAAAAAAATTCAAAATGCAGCAAATTCTAAAAGAATGTGATATTCTAATTCTTAGTAAATTGATAATGGAAGCACAACAAAGTATTCATAGAATCATGCAACTTCTTATAAGAATGACATACCTAATTCAAAATATTTTTTTCATGGATCGCCCTTATTTACTTCATAATAAGAAGGGCATATCTAACATAAACCATGAGATAGAAGTACAAACATCACATAATTGCCCTGATGTGCCCACTGTGGAGCATGTCAGTCTACATGTATGCCTTGTTTTAGGTAGATTCAATGATTAATAAATTATATTATTCAAAAATTGATTTATATTTTGGTGACTTACCTAGCAAACTGTCCAAGATTTTACAAATTATTCTATTTATACGATACTACTTAACACAATTTTCAGGTATACATATAAAGAGACATGCATTTGTCAGGTACATTTAGAAACAAATCAAAGAATCTTATTTCCTTGAAGCATTTCAAGCTTACAAAAAAATATAGAAATAATCAACACCACATTTTCATTAAGCTTTTATAAATCTTAACTTTTTGATATATTTGATATATTTGATTCAGAAATGATTACCCAATAAGTAAGTATTACAGATGTTTATATCCTCTGCCCCAATCCAAGAAGGAACCTCCAGCCTGAATTGGTTGTACCTCATCCCTGTGCATTTTTTAAAATCCTAGATGCAACTTCAAAGTAATCTAGGTCATTACAGTTGACTCAGACAGTAAAAAAAAAAAAAAAAAAAAANTTCACTTTCACTTTTCACTTTCATGCACTGGAGAAGTAAATGGTAACCCACTCCAGTACTCTTGCCTGGAAAATCCCGGGGACCACGGAGCCTGGTGGGCTGCTGTCTATGGGGGTGCACAGAGTTGGACACGACTGAAGTGACTTACCAGCAGCAGCAGCAGCAGCTATAATTACAATGACAGCAACAAGATGGTTATTTAATTGGTTAACTGATTATATCTTTTTACCCCCAACCACTTCTCTAGAGGCATCCCTGAGCTCTATGGTTCACCCTTAGTTCCAACTTCTACACAGAATGTAAGCACAGCTGTTATGCAGAGACATTACCAACAATTTTAGCTCATCTTAACATCAGCTTGTCAGAATTCCAGTAGTAAATGAAACAAAATGTTACTATATCTTTTGAACATTTTCTCCTTTTGTGAAAACTAATTCCAATTAGAAAAAAAATTCAAAATGCAGCAAATTCTAAAAGAATGTGATATTCTAATTCTTAGTAAATTGATAATGGAAGCACAACAAAGTATTCATAGAATCATGCAACTTCTTATAAGAATGACATACCTAATTCAAAATATTTTTTTCATGGATCGCCCTTATTTACTTCATAATAAGAAGGGCATATCTAACATAAACCATGAGATAGAAGTACAAACATCACATAATTGCCCTGATGTGCCCACTGTGGAGCATGTCAGTCTACATGTATGCCTTGTTTTAGGTAGATTCAATGATTAATAAATTATATTATTCAAAAATTGATTTATATTTTGGTGACTTACCTAGCAAACTGTCCAAGATTTTACAAATTATTCTATTTATACGATACTACTTAACACAATTTTCAGGTATACATATAAAGAGACATGCATTTGTCAGGTACATTTAGAAACAAATCAAAGAATCTTATTTCCTTGAAGCATTTCAAGCTTACAAAAAAATATAGAAATAATCAACACCACATTTTCATTAAGCTTTTATAAATCTTAACTTTTTGATATATTTGATATATTTGATTCAGAAATGATTACCCAATAAGTAAATATTACAGATGTTTATATCCTCTGCCCCAATCCAAGAAGGAACCTCCAGCCTGAATTGGTTGTACCTCATCCCTGTGCATTTTTTAAAATCCTAGATGCAACTTCAAAGTAATCTAGGTCATTACAGTTGACTCAGACAGTAAAAAAAAAAAAAAAAAAAAATGTTAGGTTAATGGGAACTATAAAGATGGAAGTGAAATCACCTCCAAATATCCCTTGGAGTTGATAAGTTATCTAACTGGAAGTAGGAGGGATAATAAAGGGGTATAATCAAGAGAAAAAACACCAGGATCTTGAACCAACTTCATCATAAACCAACTAGTTACGAACATGCTGTTGCTGTTCAGTCTCTAAGTCATGTCTGACTTTTTGTGACCCCATGGACTGTACCCTGCCAAGCTCCTCTGTCCGCCACTGTCTTCAGGAGTTTGCTCAAATTCACGTCCACTGAGAATGCAAATATTCACCCTGCAGGTGGAGTAACCCTCCAGAGGTGGTGTGCTTTGCTACAGCATTTTAAGAGTTAAATTGTGACTACGCAGGTCCTAAGACATCTTTTGTTTTACACCATTATTATTTGAATTTAATTCCCCCTAGTTAAGCCTTTTTAGTTAGGTTTCTTCTAAGTAAATTATTTAAACCCTTGGTGAGTGTTCTTATGTGTCTTAAGAGTCAGTTGAACCTGACGACTTCTTTAGCCAAAATATCTGGAAAACCATAGGACCTTCTGGAAAACAGAAGGTCCATCATTTCTACCACTGTATCTCCAGCGCTCACTAACACTATATGGCAGAAAGCCAACAAATGTTTTGGAATGGCTATGTACATTTTCCAAAGAAAATGCAGTTAAGTAGGCTTTCCCTGGTGGTCCAGTGGTTAAGAATCTGACTGCTAGTGCAGAGGACACAGTTTGATCCCTGGTCTGGGAAGATTCCACATGCCCTGGGGCCACTAAGCCCATGTAACACAACTACTGAGCCTGCATGCTGCAATGACTGAAGCCAGTGCATACCCCAGAGCCCATGCTCCACAACAAGAAACGCCACTGTGCTGAGAAGCCCACACACCACAATTAGAAAGTAGTTCCCACTCACTGCAACTAGAGAGAGCCCTTGAAGAGCAAGAAAGACCCAGCAGAGTTAAATAAATGTAAAGATGCTAAATTACTTGCATTGCTGATAGATACTTGCTTTGAAAGCTAATGATCGTTTTGTATTCTGTATCCCTAGCTAAGGGCTTGTCTGGTGGACCAGTGGGTCAAGAATCTGTCTGCAAATGCAAGAGATGCAAGAGATGTGGGTTTGATTCCTGGATCAGTGAGATCCTCTGAAGAAGGAAATGCTAACTTGTTCCAATATTCTTGCCTGGAAAAATCCCATGGACAGAGGAGCCTGGTGGGCTACAGTCCATGGGATTGCAAGAGTTGGACACAGTTTAGTGACTAAACCACCACTATCCTTAACTAAAGTTCAATTCTACCAAATCTCAATTTTTAATATACTTTAGATTATAACAGTACTAGGTTCATAGAATTATTAACTCACTTCTTCATGTATTGCCGGGAGCCAGCATGGGAGATCCCTCCCATGACAAGGTCATGTGGAAGAGACCTGATAAGTAAGGCTTTAGGACTCGAGAGACCCCCGTGGACCTGCTCGAGCATCTACCCCAAAACCAGAATCTGTCTGTCTTACTCTNCTGCAATGACTGAAGCCAGTGCATACCCCAGAGCCCATGCTCCACAACAAGAGACGCCACTGTGCTGAGAAGCCCACACACCACAATTAGAAAGTAGTTCCCACTCACTGCAACTAGAGAGAGCCCTTGAAGAGCAAGAAAGACCCAGCAGAGTTAAATAAATGTAAAGATGCTAAATTACTTGCATTGCTGATAGATACTTGCTTTGAAAGCTAATGATCGTTTTGTATTCTGTATCCCTAGCTAAGGGCTTGTCTGGTGGACCAGTGGGTCAAGAATCTGTCTGCAAATGCAAGAGATGCAAGAGATGTGGGTTTGATTCCTGGATCAGTGAGATCCTCTGAAGAAGGAAATGCTAACTTGTTCCAATATTCTTGCCTGGAAAAATCCCATGGACAGAGGAGCCTGGTGGGCTACAGTCCATGGGATTGCAAGAGTTGGACACAGTTTAGTGACTAAACCACCACTATCCTTAACTAAAGTTCAATTCTACCAAATCTCAATTTTTAATATACTTTAGATTATAACAGTACTAGGTTCATAGAATTATTAACTCACTTCTTCATGTATTGCCGGGAGCCAGCATGGGAGATCCCTCCCATGACAAGGTCATGTGGAAGAGACCTGATAAGTAAGGCTTTAGGACTCGAGAGACCCCCGTGGACCTGCTCGAGCATCTACCCCAAAACCAGAATCTGTCTGTCTTACTATTTTATGCCTTTCACCAACTCTTCTGACATTAACAGGGGGCTATCCTCGACCACCTTTCTCTGGAAAAAAATCAACTTAGGGCTCTAATTGATAAATCTCCTGGGCATGAAAGGAGAATTTCAAAGCCCCTGTTGGCATTCTAGCTTACTTGGCAGGTTTATCCAGACTCTTGCAACATTGTTGAGCCAATGCTTGCTGCCAAGTTCCCACATCCCTTATTGATTGTGTTCCTGGGAGTGCATATAGTCAGGATGTAGAAAAAACAAGCAGTAGCCTTAGCATTAACAACATTAGACTTTGAGTTAAGAAGTTCTTTCTTTGCTGTAATCCACTGAATTTTTGCTCCATAAAAATGTAGCTCTGTACTTTAAGGGTGATGCAGGCTAAGAATTTAAGAAAAAACACTTCAAGGGAAAATTATTGTTCTGGCTGACCAACCTTTATCAAAAAGAGGTCATAAAATATCAACAGGTCTCCGCGTCAGAAGATAATGTACGAAAAATAAGACTTGCAGGAAGGAACCTGGTATCAATAAAAGTTAGCACTGATGGAATGTTGAGTGGACTCTGCATTTTTCACTTTGCTCAATGTACAACTCAGGGTATAAAAGCCCTCTCTGAAAATAAAGTAACAGACCTCGCTTACTGAAGCTTGGTCACCCCATGTCATTCATACATTCATTCATTCACCAACATCGTCCATCCTGAGGATATCCATGAACTCTGCTGAGGCTGGACCTGGCAATGTATACAATAGACGTAGTGGGGCATACAGAGATTTTAACAATAAGTTTATCTCTAATGTATATAATATATTAATACATTTAGATGGAAAGAAAAGGTTTGGATAGAGGATGCTTTATGGAAAATAGGAGAAGTAGAAAAAATTATAATTAGCCATTGTAGTCTGTATATTACATCAGCTTGTTTATTTTTTAGCCAGATTCCTGCAAGTTAAGTATATTATTTTCAGTCCAATTTACAGATGCCGCTGTGCTCAGTCACTCAGTTCTATCCAACTCTGCAGTCCTATGGACTGTAGCCCACCAGACTTGTCTGTCCATGGAATTTTTCAGGCAAGTATATCGGAATGGATTGCCATTTCCTCCTCCAGGGGATCCTCCCAACACAGGAATCAAACTCACTTCTCTTGGGTCTTCTGCAATAGCAGGCAGATTCATTACCACTGCAGCACCTGAAAAGTCCAACTATACAGATGAGTACTTGGAAAATCAAGAGTTGAAGTAGAAGATCTAGTTCAGTTCAGTTCAGCTCAGTCGCTAAGCCATCTCTGACTATTTGCGACCCCATGAATTGCAGCATGCCAGGCCTCCCTGTCCATCACCAACACATGGAGCTCACTCAGACTCACTTCCATCTAGTCGGTGATGCCATCCAGCTATCTCATCCTCTATGGTCCCCTTCTCCTTCTGTCCCCAATCCCTCCCAGCATCAGAGTCTTTTTCAATGAGTCAAATCTTTGCATGAGGTGGCCGAAGTACTGGAGTTTCAGCTTTAGCATCATTCCTTCCAAAGAACACAGAGGGCTAACCTCCTTTAGAATAAACTGGTTGATTCTCCTTGCAGTCCAAGGGACTCTCAAGAGTCTATTCCAACACCGTAGCTCAAAAGCATGAATTCTTTGGTGCTCAGCTTTCTTCACAGTCCAAATTTCACACCCATATGTGAACACTGGAAAAACAATAGCCTTGACTAGATGGACCTTTGTCGGCAAAGTTATGTCTTTGCTTTTAAATATGCTATCTAGGTTGGTCATTACTATCCTTCCAAGGAGTAAGCGTCTTTTAATTTCATGGCTGCAATCACCATCTACAGTGATTTTGGAGCCCCCCAAAAATAAAGTCTGACACTGTTTCCACTGCTTCCCCATCTATTTCCCATGAAGTGATGGGGCTAGCTGCCATGATCTTTGTTTTCTGAATGCTGAGCTGTAGGCCAACATTTTCACTCTCCACTTTCACTTTCATCAAGAGACTCTTTAGTTCCTCTTCACTTTCTTCCATAAAGGTGGTGTCATTTGCATACCTGAGATTATTGATATTTCTCCTGGCAATCTTGATTCTGCTTGTGCTTCTACCAGTTCAGCATTTCTCATGATGTACTCAGCATATAAGTAAAATAAGCACAGAGACAATATACAGCCTTGATGTACTCCTTTTCCTATTTGGAACCAGTCTGTTCCATGTTCAGTTCTAATGGTTGCTTCCTGATCTGCATATAGCTTTCTCAAGAAGTGGGTGAGGGGATCTGGTATTCCCATCTCTTTCAGAATTTTCCAAAGTTTATTGTGATCCACACAGTCAAAGGCTTTGGCATAGTCAATCAAGCAGAAATAGATGTTTTTCTGGAACTCTCTTGCTTTTTCCATGATCCAGCAGATGTTGGTAATTTGNCTGTCCCCAATCCCTCCCAGCATCAGAGTCTTTTTCAATGAGTCAAATCTTTGCATGAGGTGGCCGAAGTACTGGAGTTTCAGCTTTAGCATCATTCCTTCCAAAGAACACAGAGGGCTAACCTCCTTTAGAATAAACTGGTTGATTCTCCTTGCAGTCCAAGGGACTCTCAAGAGTCTATTCCAACACCGTAGCTCAAAAGCATGAATTCTTTGGCGCTCAGCTTTCTTCACAGTCCAAATTTCACACCCATATGTGAACACTGGAAAAACAATAGCCTTGACTAGATGGACCTTTGTCGGCAAAGTTATGTCTTTGCTTTTAAATATGCTATCTAGGTTGCTCATTACTATCCTTCCAAGGAGTAAGCATCTTTTAATTTCATGGCTGCAATCACCATCTACAGTGATTTTGGAGCCCCCCAAAAATAAAGTCTGACACTGTTTCCACTGCTTCCCCATCTATTTCCCATGAAGTGATGGGGCTAGCTGCCATGATCTTTGTTTTCTGAATGCTGAGCTGTAGGCCAACATTTTCACTCTCCACTTTCACTTTCATCAAGAGACTCTTTAGTTCCTCTTCACTTTCTTCCATAAAGGTGGTGTCATTTGCATACCTGAGATTATTGATATTTCTCCTGGCAATCTTGATTCTGCTTGTGCTTCTACCAGTTCAGCATTTCTCATGATGTACTCAGCATATAAGTAAAATAAGCACAGAGACAATATACAGCCTTGATGTACTCCTTTTCCTATTTGGAACCAGTCTGTTCCATGTCCAGTTCTAATGGTTGCTTCCTGATCTGCATATAGCTTTCTCAAGAAGTGGGTGAGGGGATCTGGTATTCCCATCTCTTTCAGAATTTTCCAAAGTTTATTGTGATCCACACAGTCAAAGGCTTTGGCATAGTCAATCAAGCAGAAATAGATGTTTTTCTGGAACTCTCTTGCTTTTTCCATGATCCAGCGGATGTTGGTAATTTGATCTCTGGTTCCTCTGCCTTTTCTAAAACCANAAAAAAAAAAAAAACAGGCAGACAGAAACCAATTAAGATTTTAGGGGATTTTATTGTCAAAGGAAACATAAGCCCTGCCTGCAAAAACATCAGATTGTGCTGCCTCTAAAGCAGTCCTAGCCTCAAAAACTATACCAGCAGCATGCAGACTTTGAAAGCTAATTTTCTGCTGAGCCACTTGTGACTATAAAGAGTAGGACAGTATTCTAGCAGCTAGAGGAACCAGATAGAGGATAACAGAATATGTTGATGTTCCTGTGGAGCAGGACAGAGCCACTCTGACCAGGACCCTACATCTAGATTGTTCCATCGGAGGAAAAATAAGATATTAGCCAATATATTTCAGGGGGTAGTCTTTTTCTTACAGTTGCATATAATACACCATAAAGGGGCAAAATGGAACTGCCAGATTATACTAAATAAACTGTTTAAGATGTTATGTGTATTATAAAATGGATAGATTAATGAAAAATAGGGAAGAACAGTTATTCTTTAGAACAGAAAAAAAAGGATGTCTGCTCCTAACTACAATGGAGTGGCTTATGGCAAACTAATGCCTCCATGTATAAACTATAAATGTTATAAATAAATAAGTACTAAATAAATCAATGAAGCATGAGAGAACTAGAGATGCAGACACCGTTTGAAAGGCCAGGATCACACAGTAGGGAGGCCCATTCTGTTTGGAATATTTGTTGCTTCTGGGTACCAGGCAAGAGGCTGAGTATCTGAAAAAGAAGATCAACATCTAATTTGAAAAATCAGCAGAGTTTGTGGCAATTCTGTTAGTTTAAGTTCTCGAAAACAAGACAGTTGAGCAGCCAGAATCTCTGAAAATGGAGAGGCATAAATTTTAAGCTGCTATTTGGCTTGCTTTTTCATTAAGACATTTATAAAATTTGAAAGTAATTCAGAACTAGAGGCTAAAAACTTAAAAGGAATTCTCTGAAAAGCACAGCAGAGTCTTCTAACTGACTAGGTACAGAAAGCTGGGAAGAATCATGCATTATAAAGACACCAGATAATCTACAAAATTATGGCTTTCCTAGAAACTTTTAGAGGAATGAAGTCTCAAACAAAATACTCTGCAATCTAAAGAAAATCAGGATCTCCCAAGAAGAAACAGGGCTTGTGCACTATATGATCTGTCATAGACCATGGGTGAATGATCAGCCAGACACAAAAGTGAGTGAGAATTCAGGTTAAAATGTTACCTAATTGATGAAATCTGAGTGTTGACTATCATGAGAATATAAAACCCAAGGAACCACAGACACAGCAGAGGGGAGATTAGACCACACATAGGCTCATCTTCATGGATCTTTATTGGGCACTCACAGGAAAGATTAGGAATAAGACAGTGGTGCAAGTCCTAGAGAACAGGAAGGACTCCAACTTCAGGAAAGGTGTGAATCCTCGGAGTGTCTTCTCCTAAATGACATCCAATGCCGGGGTCCAGCCCCGATGGATCCAGGGAATTTGAAGGAGGAACAGCATTGGTGAGATTAGGAAGAAACAGCATAGTAGGAAATTTAGGCAGAGAAAAGGAGGTTGAATAACTTGGCTTGCGGGGAAAACCAATATAGTTCCAGACAAGAAACTTGCACCATCTACATTAGGCCACTGGCGTCTGTTTGAATATCGGAGAGTGCCCTGCCTTGGGCTCTCACTCTTACAGATCTTAGAAGCCGGGACAAGTAATTAGACATGGCGAGCCTCCACGCCCCAGATGGAAATTCAGCTGAAAAAGGGGAGAAAAGAACGACATGGGGAAGCCCAGCATTGGTGCAAGACTCCAAAGACTCCACTTTCAAAATCAGCTTATATACCTCATTTGTACATAAAGAAATAATGGAATATGCAGAGTTATGCAANTATAAAATTTGAAAGTAATTCAGAACTAGAGGCTAAAAACTTAAAAGGAATTCTCTGAAAAGCACAGCAGAGTCTTCTAACTGACTAGGTACAGAAAGCTGGGAAGAATCATGCATTATAAAGACACCAGATAATCTACAAAATTATGGCTTTCCTAGAAACTTTTAGAGGAATGAAGTCTCAAACAAAATACTCTGCAATCTAAAGAAAGTCAGGATCTCCCAAGAAGAAACAGGGCTTGTGCACTATATGATCTGTCATAGACCATGGGTGAATGATCAGCCAGACACAAAAGTGAGTGAGAATTCAGGTTAAAATGTTACCTAATTGATGAAATCTGAGTGTTGACTATCATGAGAATATAAAACCCAAGGAACCACAGACACAGCAGAGGGGAGATTAGACCACACATAGGCTCATCTTCATGGATCTTTATTGGGCACTCACAGGAAAGATTAGGAATAAGACAGTGGTGCAAGTCCTAGAGAACAGGAAGGACTCCAACTTCAGGAAAGGTGTGAATCCTCGGAGTGTCTTCTCCTAAATGACATCCAATGCCGGGGTCCAGCCCCGATGGATCCAGGGAATTTGAAGGAGGAACAGCATTGGTGAGATTAGGAAGAAATAGCATAGTAGGAAATTTAGGCAGAGAAAAGGAGGTTGAATAACTTGGCTTGCGGGGAAAACCAATATAGTTCCAGACAAGAAACTTGCACCATCTACGTTAGGCCACTGGCGTCTGTTTGAATATCGGAGAGTGCCCTGCCTTGGGCTCTCACTCTTACAGATCTTAGAAGCCGGGACAAGTAATTAGACATGGCGAGCCTCCAAGCCCCAGATGGAAATTCAGCCGAAAAAGGGGAGAAAAGAACGACATGGGGAAGCCCAGCATTGGTGCAAGACTCCAAAGACTCCACTTTCAAAATCAGCTTATATACCTCATTTGTACATAAAGAAATAATGGAATATGCAGAGTTATGCAAGGGTAGCAGTCCTGACCCTCACTGAGACAAACAAGGCTTTCTTTTTGCATACCCTCCCATATACAAAAGGTCTCAGGTGGTTTACATTATCTTCTGGCCAAGACACTTGTTAACATTTTTATGTCTCTCTTCCTGGATAATTGTCTATCAAACCAGAAAACTCCTTTTCCCTAGAAGTGTTTTTTTCTTTACTCTGTATCATCCTCAAAGTACTAAATAAACTTACATTCCTGTAGAACAAAGGGGCAGTGGATTATAACAAAAAAGTACTTAACTCAAAGATCTAATGTTGCTAATACCAGGTCTACTACCTGTTTTTCTATATACCAACTATTCCTAAAAATAAAAGATATGAAAATTTGGCAGCAAGTATTGGCTCAGCAAATGAAACCTTTAATCAGTCCTATTCTAATGATTTTGACTCCTCAGAAGCTCCTACATTCCTAGGATGTTTTAAGCTTCCTGTGCCTCCCACGGTCAAGAGGCCTCAAACAATCACATGTGCAGCTGTACGAGTCCTACAGGCAGGCTAGAAAGCCATCAGAGGGGTTTTTGGATTGAAACACTTGTATTATGCCCAGGAGATTTATTATCTAAAAGCTCTAAATTACTTTTTTTCCCAGAAAAAGGTGCGTGGGGGGACAGCCCCCTGTTAATGTCAGAAGAGTAGGTGGAAAGCATAACACAGTAAAGCAGGCAGACTCTGATTTTGGGGGGTGGATGCTCAGGAAATTCCAGGGGGAACCCCTGAAGCCTGATCATGTCCTTGTGTTTTGCCAGGCTTCCTTCCTCATGACCTTGTCATGTGTGGGATTCCTCACAGCTGGCTCCTGGCAATCCAATTAAGCTATAGAGAAAGGGCTGCTGCTAAGTTGCTTCAGTCGTGTCCGACTCTGTGCTGCCCCATAGATGGCAGCCCACCAGGCTCCCCCATCCCTGGGATTCTCCAGGCAAGAATACTGGAGTGGGCTGCCATTTCTTTGGGCAGCAAAAACTATTGCCTCCTTCCTTTCCCCCGGGGAACAGGTAATGTCCAGTGTAGCTGGGGAGTGAGAAAAGAAATTAAACCCTCTACCCATGAAGGAACAACAGGAAAAGTCTTGAACTCAGACTGTCAGAGGTCTACTGCTACTGGTCCAAGGGACAGATCATTGAGAGAGGCCCACACCCAAGACTCTAGTCCAGTCTAGGACTAAGGTTGTTCCAGGACAACAGAAAACACCTGCTACTCCAACACCAGACTTCTAAGCACTGAGTAAAAAGAAGTAACAGTCTATTGCTATCAGAGGGCAAAAATGTGAAGAAGTCCCTCTCCAAAGCATAGTGTGTAAGTACTAAATATGAGGTGTTTAGTAGAAATATTGTGGCAAACCCTCCCCTTAAATATTTGCTAATCATGAAAGAATTTGCACTGCATAGTTGACTGGCAATAGGGTAACAACATCAAACTCAAACTTAGCTTAGCATCCAACTGTATTGACTCTCCCACTGATGGCTTAGCACAAATATAGCAATTATTGAACATGAATACTATTTTCCTGAACTTACTCTCCTATACATAATGTTTAGCACTGAGCCAAAACTTTATAGACACACTCACAAAAAAAAAAAAAAAGGAAGGAAAAATATCTCATTGTCAAAAGGGAAAGCAACCCAAAATACCAAACTCAGAAGTGACACAGATGTTGGATTAGCAGAAATATTTAATATAGCTATAAGAAATATGTAGAAAGCTCTAAAATGAAAGATAACCAAAATATGTGATCAGATGGGGAATTCCAGCAGATATATTTTAGCAAGATACATTTTTAAAAGTGACAAAGGTAAACATCTACACATGTCATATCAAAATTGTTGAGAAAGAAAAATTTCACCACATACTGAAAGAAAGAGAAGAATCAGAGTAAATTCCTTATCAGAAATTCTATAACCTTGAAGACAATGAGAGGCATTTTAGAAGGTTAACAGATAAAACTGTTATCCCAGAATTATATAGCTGGTGAAAATAGGCTTCAAAATGAAGGGAAAATAAAGTATTTTTAGTTAAAAATAAGATAATTCATGGCTTTCCCTGGTGGCTCAGTGGTAAAGAATCCACCTGCAAAGCAGGAGACCCAGGAGATACAGATTCAATTCCCTGAGTCAGGAAGATCCCCTGGAGGAGCTGTGGCAACCCACTTCAGAATTCTTGCCTGGAGAATCCCATGGATAGAGGAGACTGGCAGACTATAGTCCATAGGGTCACAAAGAGTTGGATTTGACTGAAACGACTGTGCAAAGCATGCATGCAAGAGAATTCATTACCAGCAGACTTGCATTACAAGAAATGTTTAAGGAAATTATCAGGCCTACTACTATGATACCAGAGAGAAACTTAGATCTACACAAACAAAATGAATAATGCTGGATAAATTTTAAAAGAATGTAAATATAAGTGATTTTTCTTCACTTTTAATTAGTTAAATTAAAATTAATTACTTAAATTAGTTTTACTCTAAAAGTAACTAAAGCCCAAAGAGTAGCACTATGTTGTGAGTTTATTTCATATGTAAAAATAAAATTAATGAGAACAGCAAAAGAAATCCATTCCTGATAACTTCAACCAACTAAGAATAGAAACAGTATCAAAACCTAATCCATTAAGCAACCCAGATATCCACTGACAGGTGAATAGATAAAGAAGCTGTGGTACGTATTACAGTGAAATATTACTCAGTCATAAAAAGGAACACATTTGAGTCAGTTCTAATAAGGTGGATGAACCTAGAGCTAATTATACAGAGTGAAGTAAGTCAGAAAGAGAAAAACACATATCATATACTAATACAAATATATGGAATCTAGAAAGATGGTACTCATAAAATGATTTGCAGGGCAACAGTGGAGTCACAGACATAAAGAACAGAGTTATGGACATGGGGAGTGAGGAGGAAGGATAGGGTGAGATTTATGGAGAGGTTCAAGGAAGGGAGCATAGGTATAACTATGGCTGATTCATGTTGATTTTGGCAGAGACCAACACAATAGTATAAAGAAATTATTCTTCAATTAAACATAAATAGATTTAAAACACTAAATCCATTGCTACCCTTAACTATTGTGAAAGCCTGAATATTTTTTCCCCCAGCATCGGGTACAAAGAAAGATATCTGTTTCCAATGCTTTTATGCAACACCTTACAGGGTTTCTTTGCTGGTATAACAAGCTAATTAAAAGGAACATAGGCATTTGGAAGGAAGAAATAAAATGGCCTCTATTCACACATGACATGATCTATGTAAAAACAAACAAACAAACAGTAATCTCTAAAATGCTTCCAGAACTAATCAGTGCATTTAGCAAGTCAATATACTATCAATAAATAGGAATTAAAGTAAAATTCAGTAACATTTACTATAGCACCAAAATTAAGAGACATATAAACATCATAAAATGAGTGCAAATTCAGTATGGTGAAATCACAAGCACTACTGAAAGAATTCGTAGTAGACCTAAATTCAAAAAGAGAAATTCTGTGTTCATGAATTGTAAGCCTCAGTATTAGAATATCATGCTCAGTCATGTCGGACTCTTTGCAGCCCCATAGACTATAACATGTGAGACTCCTCTCCATGGAATTCTCCAGGCAAGAATACTGGAGTGCCTTTCCTTTCGCCAGGGAATCTCCCCAACTCAGAGATCAAACCTGGGTCTCTTGCATTGCAGGTGGATTCTTTACCATCTGCGCCTCCTGGAAAGGCCATTAAAATATTAACTTGTCTCAATTAGCTCTATAGATTAGACAAAATCTGTCAAAATATTAACAGACTATTTCAAAGAAATTAATATGGCGAACTAAAATGTATGTGGAAAGACAAAAGAAATGTAATAGCCAAAACAATTTTTTTTTAAGAATGAAATTGGAATGTTCACATTACCTGATTTCAGGACATGTAAACGAAGCTACAGTGGTCAAGAGAACCTGGGAAGGAGGATAGTGCAAGATGATGACATGGGAGAATCTTGAAACTCACCTCCTTCTGTGAACACATCAATTCTACAGCTACCCTGTGGAACAGTTCCCTCTGAAAAAGACCTGAAGACTAGCTGAACAGCTCCTTCACAACAAAGGGTGGAAAGGTTACATTGAGACAGGTAAGAGAGGCAGAGATAGGCCTTAACAGAAACCCCATCTCTGGCATGGTGACCCACAATTGGGAGGGATTTCCCAAATCCAGAGCTTCTCTCTAAAGAGTGAGGGGCTTGTGCCCTACTTCATGCAACCCAGTCCTTGGAATCTGCACCAGAAAGAGGAACTTCAGAAATGTCTATCTTTGAAAACCAATGGAGGTTCTCATCGAGGAGATCCAAAAGGCTATAAGGAACTGAGATACTTCTCTTAAAGAGCTTGTGCAGAGACATCTGCTCCAGGGACTAATGCAAAAACAGCAATTTGAAAAGTGCCTGGACTATATGTGAAAGGTGCCTGGATTAGGAGACTCGTTTCTAATCTTAAAGCATCTGCTGGAGTGGCAGGTACTAATGCGCCTCTCCAGGATGGAGGTGCTGGCAGATGCCAGTTTTGCTTCTCCCTCTGTCTTGCTAGGTCTCACACGTGCATATAGTGCCTGCCTTCTCCACTGTCCCACTAAAGCTGGTGGATGTGCTGAGTCCAAACAGGACATCCGCCTTTATCACCTGACTCTGGTACCAGGAGTTTGCATCCCTGAGTCCCAAGGGACTGTAACAATCAGAAACACAGTTTTAGGAAGCTGCCACAACCAGGGTACTGCACAGACAGCAGCTTGAAATCCATCCCCTGTTTTTCTGGGAAAAAAATTATTTATACCTGAATCTCCAGCTAAGAGTCAAAAAGTTCAAATTTGCTACACTAGGGCTTCAGAAGTACTCTTGGAAAGGAAGCCAAATAATGCCATTTTGCAGTCTTCCTCAGCCTCACTACAGCTTGCCAGGTCCTCCCAGAAAGGAACTTGTACACTCATGTGGATCATTCATTTCTGCAGTTGACACCCAGGGAATACCTGCAGATCACTTGGTTTGGAAGGCAGCAAGGTTAAGGTTGCAGGCCCACAGGACTGTCCAGGAAGTCCAGAAGGTCTCAAATAAGATGAACTAAAAGATATCCATGCCAAGGCACATTATTATTAAAGTGTTAATGGTATAAAACTGGGAATAAAATACAAGGGAAAAAAACTGGAAAAATCAAAAGCATGTGGAATTTAAATAATATACTACTTAATAACCAATGGGTCAGTGAAGAAATCATAGGAGAAATTTAAGAGTAACTTGAGACAAATGAAGATGGAAATACAATATACCAAAATCTATGGGATGCATAAAAAAATACTTTTAAGAAGGAAATTCATTGCAATCCAGGTCAACCTCAAGAATCAAGAAACATTTCAAATAAAATCTAATTATACCATGAGAGGAACTATAAAAAGAAGGATGAGTGAAGCCTAGTTAGTAGAAGGAAGGAAATAAGTTTTATAGCAGAAATAAAGGAAATAGAGACCAAAAGGTCAGTAGAAGAGATCAATGAAACCAAACTAGTTATTTGAAAATATAAACAAAATCGACAAGTCTCTAGCTAGAGTCACCGAGGAAAAAGAAACAGCTCAAATGCATAAAATCAGAACTGAAAGAATAGAAGTTACAACTGATACCACAGAAATACAAAGGATCACAATGTATTATAATAAACAATTATAATTTAACAAATTGTACCACCTAGACTAAATGGATGATTTTCTAGAAACATAATCTTATGCTCTTATGAATCACAAAGAAATAGGAAATCTGAATATATCAATTACTAGTAAGGAGTTACCAAAAACCTCCTAACAAATGAAAGTCCAGGACCAGAGAGTTTCCTTGGTGAAGTCTACCAGACATTCAAAGAATACTTAATACCAATCTTTCTCAAACTCCTCCAAAAAAAATGAAGGAATTTAGAGGATACACTTTTAAACTCATTTTACAATGTCAGTATTAACCTGTTACCAAAACAAGGCAAAGACGCCACAGAAAAGAAAATTACAGGCCAGTATTTTCAATGAACATAGATGTAAAAATTGGCAATAAAATATTTGCAAACTGAACTCAGCAAAACACTGAAAGAATTATGCAGCATGATGAAGTGGGATTTATTCTAAGGATGAAAGAAAAATTTCAAATAAAAATCTTATTATACAGTTAATAAAATAGAAAAAAAAAAAAAACTACAAGATGATTCAGCAATTCCACTCTGTGTATTTATCCAAAGAAAATAGAACATTAATTTGAAAAGATATATATGCATCCCTGTGTTCACTGTAGCCATAGCCAAGATATGTAAACAACCTGAATATTTATGGATGAATTGATAAAGATGTGGCATATATATATATAATGGAATATTTCTGAGTCATAAAAAATAATGAAATCTTGCCATTGTGAAAACATGGGTAGGCCTTGAGGGTATTATGCTAAATGAAATAAATCAGATGGTGAAATACTATATGATTTCACTTATATATGGAATCCAAACAGACAAAACAAAACTCATAGACACCAAAGGAGAGGAGAGTTAGGAGGAAAAGTGAAATGGGTGAAGGGGCTCAAGAGGTGCAGATTTGCAGTTTTATAATAAATTAGTCACGGGGATGTAATATACAGCAGTGTGACTGCAATTAATAGTGTATACTTGTAAGTTGCTTAGAGAATAAATCTTAAGCAGTCTCATCACAAGGGAAAAAAAATGTTTTTGTAAGTTTGTTTGGTGATTGACAATAACTATACTTATTGTGGTGATTATGTGGTGGTGGTGGTGTTCGGTCACTCAGTCACGTCCATCAGTTTGTTGCCCCATGGACTGCAGTACGCCAGGCTTCCCTGGCCTTCACTATCTTCAAGAGTTTGCTCAAATTCGTGTCCATTGAGTCAGTGATGCCATCCAACTATCTCACCCTCTGTCCTCCCCTTCTTCTCCTTCCTTCATTCTTTCCCAGCATCAGGGTCTTTTCCAATGAGTCGGTTTTTTGCATCAGGGGGCCAAAGTATTGAAGCTTCAGCTTCAGCACCAGCCCTTCAAATGGATATTTGGGGTTGATTTCTTTTAGAATTGACTAGTTTGAACTCCTTGCTGTGCAAGGAACTCCCAAGAGTCTTCTCCAGCACCACAATTCAAAAACATCAATTCTTAGGCACTCAGCTTTCTATATAGTCCAACTCTCACATCCATACATGACTACAGGAAAAACCATAGCTTTGACTATATGGACCTTTGTAGGCAAAGTGATGTCTTTGCTTTTCAATACACTGTCTAGGTTTGTCACAGCTTTTCTTCCAAGGAGCAAGAGTCTTTTAATTCCTTTTAATTTAATTTCACTTTGTCATGAATTAATGCGACTGGATGCCATGATCTTAGTTTTTTGAATATTGAGATTTAAGCCAGCTTTTTCACTCTCTTCTGGCTTACTCAAGAGGCTTTTTAGTTCCTCTTCACTTCTGCCACTATCATGTGTTGGTGTATACAAATACTGAATCATTATGTTGTATACCTTAAACTAACAGCTAATATAATAGTATGTGACAATTTTAGCTCAATAAAAGAGAAAGAGAGCCTGGTACTGACATAAAGATAAATATATCAGTGAAACAGAGCAGAAAGCCTAGAATTTGAGTTGAGCAAATCATTATTTATAAATGAGGAAACTGAGTCACAGAGAAATTAAAAATTGGAAAGGATATCAACTTAATCCTGCCACCTACTCTTCAGGTGGTGTCACTGTACTAGAAGGCTGGGAAATAGGAGAAGCAAGTCTTGAATTTTAGAGTTCTAGGCAATGGCACCCCACTCCAGTACTCTTGCCTGGAAAATCCCATGAACTGGTAGGCTGTAGTCCATGGGATCGCGAAGAGTTGGATACGACTGAGCAACTTCACTTCGACTTTTCAGTTTCATGCACTGGAGAAGGAAATGGCAACCTACTCCAGTGCTCTTGCCTAGAGAATCCTAGGGATGGGGAGCCTGGTGGGCTGCCATCCATGGAGTCGCACAGAGTCGGACACGACTGAAGCAACTTAACAGCAGCAGCCCTTCTGGTAATACACACCATCATTTAAGGTTTTGCGACAAATCTCCTTCAGAGTATCCCCGGATGCTTAATTTATCTGTGATCACTTATTAAAAAGTATATTAGAGCAAGGAGAAGAGCAAATATTTTTATCAGTTAGTACTTCCATGAAGCATCTTCATGGAAATGAAAAGTCATGATGGGAAGAAGATTGGAGAGGAAAATGGGTATCGTAACATTTTTATTGCATGNAGAAGGAAATAAGTTTTATAGCAGAAATAAAGGAAACAGAGACCAAAAGGTCAGTAGAAGAGATCAATGAAACCAAACTAGTTATTTGAAAATATAAACAAAATCGACAAGTCTCTAGCTAGAGTCACCGAGGAAAAAGAAACAGCTCAAATGCATAAAATCAGAACTGAAAGAATAGAAGTTACAACTGATACCACAGAAATACAAAGGATCACAATGTATTATAATAAACAATTATAATTTAACAAATTGTACCACCTAGACTAAATGGATAATTTTCTAGAAACATAATCTTATGCTCTTATGAATCACAAAGAAATAGGAAATCTGAATATATCAATTACTAGTAAGGAGTTACCAAAAACCTCCTAACAAATGAAAGTCCAGGACCAGAGAGTTTCCTTGGTGAAGTCTACCAGACATTCAAAGAATACTTAATACAAATCTTTCTCAAACTCCTCCAAAAAAATGAAGGAATTTAGAGGATACACTTTTAAACTCATTTTACAATGTCAGTATTAACCTGTTACCAAAACAAGGCAAAGACGCCACAGAAAAGAAAATTACAGGCCAGTATTTTCAATGAACATAGATGTAAAAATTGGCAATAAAATATTTGCAAACTGAACTCAGCAAAACACTGAAAGAATTATGCAGCATGATGAAGTGGGATTTATTCTAAGGATGAAAGAAAAATTTCAAATAAAAATCTTATTATACAGTTAATAAAATAGAAAAAAAAAAAAAACTACAAGATGATTCAGCAATTCCACTCTGTGTATTTATCCAAAGAAAATAGAACATTAATTTGAAAAGATATATATGCATCCCTGTGTTCACTGTAGCCATAGCCAAGATATGTAAACAACCTGAATATTTATGGATGAATTGATAAAGATGTGGCATATATATATATAATGGAATATTTCTGAGTCATAAAAAATAATGAAATCTTGCCATTGTGAAAACATGGGTAGGCCTTGAGGGTATTATGCTAAATGAAATAAATCAGATGGTGAAATACTATATGATTTCACTTATATATGGAATCCAAACAGACAAAACAAAACTCATAGACACCAAAGGAGAGGAGAGTTAGGAGGAAAAGTGAAATGGGTGAAGGGGCTCAAGAGGTGCAGATTTGCAGTTTTATAATAAATTAGTCACGGGGATGTAATATACAGCAGTGTGACTGCAATTAATAGTGTATACTTGTAAGTTGCTTAGAGAATAAATCTTAAGCAGTCTCATCACAAGGGAAAAAAAATGTTTTTGTAAGTTTGTTTGGTGATTGACAATAACTATACTTATTGTGGTGATTATGTGGTGGTGGTGGTGTTCGGTCACTCAGTCACGTCNAAAGTTGCTTAGAGAGTAAATCTTAAACAGTGTCATCACAAGGGAAAAAAAATGTTTTTGTAAGTTTGTTTGGTGATTGACAACAACTATACTTATTGTGGTGATTATGTGGTGGTGGTGGTGTTCGGTCACCCAGTCACGTCCATCAGTTTGTTGCCCCATGGACTGCAGTACGCCAGGCTTCCCTGGCCTTCACTATCTTCAAGAGTTTGCTCAAATTCGTGTCCATTGAGTCAGTGATGCCATCCAACTATCTCACCCTCTGTCCTCCCCTTCTTCTCCTTCCTTCATTCTTTCCCAGCATCAGGGTCTTTTCCAATGAGTCGGTTTTTTGCATCAGGGGGCCAAAGTATTGAAGCTTCATCTTCAGCACCAGCCCTTCAAATGGATATTTGGGGTTGATTCCTTTTAGAAGTGACTAGTTTGAACTCCTTGCTGTGCAAGGAACTCCCAAGAGTCTTCTCCAGCACCACAATTCAAAAACATCAATTCTTAGGCACTCAGCTTTCTATATAGTCCAACTCTCACATCCATACATGACTACAGGAAAAACCATAGCTTTGACTATATGGACCTTTGTAGGCAAAGTGATGTCTTTGCTTTTTAATACACTGTCTAGGTTTGTCACAGCTTTTCTTCCAAGGAGCAAGAGTCTTTTAATTCCTTTTAATTTAATTTCACTTTGTCATGAATTAATGCGACTGGATGCCATGATCTTAGTTTTTTGAATATTGAGATTTAAGCCAGCTTTTTCACTCTCTTCTGGCTTACTCAAGAGGCTTTTTAGTTCCTCTTCACTTCTGCCACTATCATGTGTTGGTGTATACAAATACTGAATCATTATGTTGTATACCTTAAACTAACAGCTAATATAATAGTATGTGACAATTTTAGCTCAATAAAAGAGAAAGAGAGCCTGGTACTGACATAAAGATAAATATATCAGTGAAACAGAGCAGAAAGCCTAGAATTTGAGTTGAGCAAATCATTATTTATAAATGAGGAAACTGAGTCACAGAGAAATTAAAAATTGGAAAGGATATCAACTTAATTCTGCCACCTACTCTTCAGGTGGTGTCACTGTACTAGAAGGCTGGGAAATAGGAGAAGCAAGTCTTGAATTTTAGAGTTCTAGGCAATGGCACCCCACTCCAGTACTCTTGCCTGGAAAATCCCATGAACTGGTAGGCTGTAGTCCATGGGATCGCGAAGAGTTGGATACGACTGAGCAACTTCACTTCGACTTTTCAGTTTCATGCACTGGAGAAGGAAATGGCAACCTACTCCAGTGCTCTTGCCTAGAGAATCCTAGGGATGGGGAGCCTGGTGGGCTGCCATCTATGGAGTCGCACAGAGTCGGACACGACTGAAGCAACTTAACAGCAGCAGCCCTTCTGGTAATACACACCATCATTTAAGGTTTTGCGACAAATCTCCTTCAGAGTATCCCCGGATGCTTAATTTATCTGTGATCACTTATTAAAAAGTATATTAGAGCAAGGAGAAGAGCAAATATTTTTATCAGTTAGTACTTCCATGAAGCATCTTCATGGAAATGAAAAGTCATGATGGGAAGAAGATTGGAGAGGAAAATGGGTATCGTAACATTTTTATTGCATGTTATTAACAAATATACTCAATTGGAATTTTTTTGGTCTCCAACTTATCCAATCATAGTCTTAATTAACACTAATATATGACCAGTGTCTTTATTTAAAAACAAAAACAAAATTCTTACACTAAAACAGTAACATCAGAGCTTGTACTGCGTTATTAACAAAGAAAGACCAATACAAGAAAGTAGTCTTTTCTGGAACTCAACTGTACAAAGCAAAGACACCTTTGTGTGTAACTACTGTCATGCATGCAAGCAATCGCCCAAGGTTATATAGATCACACCAGACCTACTCTTCCCTGGCATTACAACAAATTATAGGGCATTTGTTAGTCTTAACCTCATAGCTGTGGAATTTAATTTTAAACAGCAAAGTGCCGTATAGTATGGAATTTTGTTTTTAAGATTATTTTAACCCTGGCATTTCTTGTTGTTGTTCCTGTACAAGGGACAGCACTTTCAGATGCTAAAGTGAACTAAGCATCTTACATAAAAGGACAGGTGTTTCCACTTCCCTGTTAATGACTCTCTAAGTATAGATGATGATGGTCCTTATCAGTCATTACTAAATTTACTTCACAGAAATTAAGAATTAAATTGCAGTTTCAAGGCTCATTAGGTCTTGTTAAATTTGTTGAATGGCCCACATGTGGATGTCTTGTCCTCCATGGGATATCTGTAAAGCAGGTGTTTCAATTCATTGGAAGTGTGTTGCATTCTCTTCTGCCCAAAGATTATTATACAATTGTGTTTGAAATTCCAGATGGGCTTCTTATATTTGAAGATCAGACTTCAAATAGTCATATTTGACTATCAAGTTTAGCATAAAGAGAAATAATATGGAAATGGTCTCTTATGGGAGCTTTTAGAAAGGAGTACTGAATATGAAATTCAAGGGCAGAGTAGAGACTATATTCCAAACTTAATGTCTCTCTCACTTGTTTCAATATTCTGATGCCAAATAATTCCAAATAAAGTACAAGTGGAAAGTCTTTAACATTTTTATCCACATCTATGGGGATAGTGTCTTCTAATACAGTCAAGTACAACTCATTTCTCTTTGTTTGAATGCAGGGAATATCAAACCAGATAAAAATTGCTGCTGTTGTATGAACCCAGTTTGCTTCCAATGTCTGTACATTCTCTCCTTAGGAAAAAAAAAAAAAGCCCCAGACAATGTCACCATCAATTTAATGTTCTATTTTGAAAACCTAAGTCAAATAATCACAAACAGCAAATTTTTAGATACAAAAAGGAAAAAGAAAATAAATGAAGTCTCAGTCAGGATCAGATTGAATTAACTGTCTAGGCTTTAAAACAAATGTTTATGTTTATAAATCATCCACTGAAAATATGATTAGCAAATCATATAGTTTGGGGAAGGTCAATTAACATAACTATTTGTTATTTTATAATTTCATGAGATACTATAGATACAATGCTACATTTACATTGGAATTTCAGAAAAATGATGAAATATCACAGTAAATGTCTTACAGAGGTATCCTGAGGCAATGCAGTGTCATAAAAAGAGAGAGGAAATTGAGACTGGATTTCAATTCTTTAATCCCAGTTGTTTTCTCTCCATCAGATAATAGTGCCTGCGTTTAAGAATGAGAAGAAATACCTTACTTCACTTTAATGATGATGATGATAATGATAGTGAAACAATGGCAGTTATAAAATTACTCAAGGACTGTTATCCCTGTGGACAGAGTGTTAGTAATTTTTCTTAGATACACAAAACTAAAAGTAGAAAACTCAGCAAAATAAATGAGAGCTTTTAATGATAAAAAGCAGAGCCCATAACAATTTTCTCAAGCTGTTATTATTCCACACCCCACCTATAAGAACTGGACGATTCGGATTCCAGCTACATACACACAACTCTCAAGGCACAGCATAGTCAAGTCCTTGAAGACTCTTCAAAAAAGAACTGTTTACACTTGTATCAATAAAACAAAGACAACTGAGCTTCCTAAAGTATGTATACCTTTCCATCATACAGTGGCTGAAATAAGCACTGGTAAATTCTCAATACCTTTTCAATATAAACAGATAAAGTAGGATAATTTAATTTTGGTACAGTAATTTGTGAGATTGTAAAGGATCCCTGGGACTGCCCAAGTAGTGATAGTGACAAATAACTTGCCTGCCAGTGCAGGAAACATAAGGGACTGGGTAGACCGCTTGGAGAAGAAATGGCCACCCACTCCAGTATTCTTGTCTGGGACATCCCATGGACAGAGCAGCCTGGTGGGCTACAGTCCCAGGGGTCACAAAGAGTCAGACACAACTTAGTGATTAAACAATAACAACAAAAGGATAGTACTTCTGAATATAGCCTTTAAAATCCAACAGATGTTTCAGTTGTACCAGTTTTCTCAATATTTAGGTTTTGAACATTTTTTAAAAATGGGTGCAAGAAAGAAGATCTTTTAACTTTGTGTGACCTCAAAGAACCTCCTGCTCCAATGTAAAACAGAGGATGATATAGTAGTAAATAGGTCAGGGATTTGTTGTGAGGGAAAAATGAGATTGCCTTTATCAACTGCTAAGCATAGAGCATAGCACAAATTAAGCACTAAACTATCATCATTAGTTTGGTTATTGACCTTACTATTGTTAAGTAACTCAAATCATCATTGTTTCTTAGAGATATAACCCATGTGCTGTTTATTCTGCAAACTCTGTGATGTAACGATGTGCTATTATATAAATGGATTCCAAACCACTAAAGCCTCATATATAATTACAACTAAAATATAAATACAACATTAATGAGCAGACTCCTTTAACTTTAAAAATTAACATTTAAGCATTTTAAAGCACTTCCTAGAATCATTTCAAATTTCAAGACATTTTAAACATGCCAGAAAATTCTCTCAGGATTCTCTAAAGTTTATTTTCATATCAGAAGCACCTTTTTTTTAATGGCAATAATTCACAGCATAATTTTTCAAACCACAAATAGAATTTCTCACTTCAGACTTTGATTTAAAAGCATTGATTCAGAAGAGAGTTCAGACTTTCCCAAAGACCAGCATATTTAAAAATGCCAGGCTGGCTTTGTTTGTTCGTTCATTTTTTCATTTAATCCAGTTTATGTACTTTTGGGGGCTTCCTTGGTGGCTCAGCTGGTAAAGAATCCACCTGCATTGCAGGAGACCTGAGTTTGATCACTGGGTTGGTAACATCTCTGGAGAATCCCACATATAGCCCATGGGGTTGCAAAGAGTTGGACATGACTGAGTGACTTTTAGTACTACTATGGACTTTTTCTTCAATTTTATTGTACTCTCTATTACTTTCTTTACTAAGGCAGCTAAAGAAACCAAAATAGAGGCCTTATAAGATTAATAATTAAATATTGCCTTATAAGATGCAATAATTTTGCTGATGAAACATTTTTTTTCCTTGAGGTTTGTTGAAATTCAAAACCCATAATGAATTAGGATTATAGTACCTAATAACCAGGTTTTTAAAAATTCAGCTCCTATCATTGACTCCACAATGAGAAAAGCCCTATGCTAATTAAGACTCTCCAAATACTCCAAAACTAAAGAATACATAATTTATAAAAAGCCAAAGTATTCTATACATACAAATACATTTTTAATTCTAAATGTTTCTACAGTTTTTTTTTCCATTTCCTAAATCTGTATATAAAGATCTACAAAATAACAATGAGAAAGTTAAGATTATAATAAGATAAATCACACTAGTAAGGAACTCAATAATTTAATATGATTACAAATTGACATATGTATTTTTGCTCATAATTTATAAGTAATTCAAATAGAAATAAGATGTATATATACCACAATTAATAGAAAAACATAAAATTTTGCAAAAGATAATACTTTAATATTCTCCATTTGTTCTTCATATAAATTAAATGATACATTTCTTTCATTAGTTTTATTATATCAAAATACTTTCCATACCTAAATTGCACATTATCTTCCTTTTTATAAAAGCAAAGGTTAAAAAAGATGATTATGTTTCTCCAAAATAGAAAATCATCAATTAAAATGTGTTTAAATGGTGTATTTTTTTGATAATTTAATTATTTTGAATTATAAAGTTCCCATGAATTTCCATGCATTTGAATAAAATCATCAAATTAAATCACCAACATACCTTCCTGCTGTATGCCTTTAAAAAAAAACCATTGCATTGCTCCACTTTATTAGTCTCCAAATATGTAATAATCAGGTATAAAATCACAATATATTTCTCTTCTAAATATCTCAATTAAAAAAAACTCTAATGCAAATGTATTCATCACAATTTTTAAAGATGTTTTTCAAATAAGCTTTAAAACAAACATCCAAGCATACAATTATACTTGAGTTTTAATTTTTCTCTTTAATTTTTTTATCATCTTAAAATTAGTTTTTAAATTATTTCTACTATTTTGTGATGTCCTGGTTAAAATTTTCAAAATGTCACTTTTGAAAACACCTTTTCAGATTAGTTGTACTGCAGCTTTCATCCCTGGAAGGTGTCCTTTGTAAACCACTGCAAAGTGAATGTGAATCCAGTGGGAACTGCTCTGTCACTTAGGCTTTAGCTGATAGCACCTGATGGAATAAACATGCTAAGGTTACTTGTAAGTGGATCCAAGGTATTTATTTGAAATATAAATTCCTTTGTAGTTTAGACTTAGCCATCTTAGAGAATACTTCCTAAAATTCAAATCAAGAAAATTGCAATCTCTGAATCATCTTTTCTCAGGATTCTTATTTAAACTAGAGACATCTTACATGAAATTTGATTTGCCCCAGTGAACACACATTTCTTCATACTAATGCAATGGACTAATGAACTTTCATGGCCTTTCATTTACTGAGGGTGGTATGTGGGAATGTCATTGGGCCATCACTACTCTTTCCACTGTCAAAACCCACAATAACTACCAAACCAGAATCTCAATGGGCAGACCTG
>SJYW01007662.1:511971-522418 GCA_006410735.1 Raphicerus campestris
TTTTTTTCCTTGAGGTTTGTTGAAATTCAAAACCCATAATGAATTAGGATTATAGTACCTAATAACCAGGTTTTTAAAAATTCAGCTCCTATCATTGACTCCACAATGAGAAAAGCCCTATGCTAATTAAGACTCTCCAAATACTCCAAAACTAAAGAATACATAATTTATAAAAAGCCAAAGTATTCTATACATACAAATACATTTTTAATTCTAAATGTTTCTACAGTTTTTTTTTCCATTTCCTAAATCTGTATATAAAGATCTACAAAATAACAATGAGAAAGTTAAGATTATAATAAGATAAATCACACTAGTAAGGAACTCAATAATTTAATATGATTACAAATTGACATATGTATTTTTGCTCATAATTTATAAGTAATTCAAATAGAAATAAGATGTATATATACCACAATTAATAGAAAAACATAAAATTTTGCAAAAGATAATACTTTAATATTCTCCATTTGTTCTTCATATAAATTAAATGATACATTTCTTTCATTAGTTTTATTATATCAAAATACTTTCCATACCTAAATTGCACATTATCTTCCTTTTTATAAAAGCAAAGGTTAAAAAAGATGATTATGTTTCTCCAAAATAGAAAATCATCAATTAAAATGTGTTTAAATGGTGTATTTTTTTGATAATTTAATTATTTTGAATTATAAAGTTCCCATGAATTTCCATGCATTTGAATAAAATCATCAAATTAAATCACCAACATACCTTCCTGCTGTATGCCTTTAAAAAAAAACCATTGCATTGCTCCACTTTATTAGTCTCCAAATATGTAATAATCAGGTATAAAATCACAATATATTTCTCTTCTAAATATCTCAATTAAAAAAAACTCTAATGCAAATGTATTCATCACAATTTTTAAAGATGTTTTTCAAATAAGCTTTAAAACAAACATCCAAGCATACAATTATACTTGAGTTTTAATTTTTCTCTTTAATTTTTTTATCATCTTAAAATTAGTTTTTAAATTATTTCTACTATTTTGTGATGTCCTGGTTAAAATTTTCAAAATGTCACTTTTGAAAACACCTTTTCAGATTAGTTGTACTGCAGCTTTCATCCCTGGAAGGTGTCCTTTGTAAACCACTGCAAAGTGAATGTGAATCCAGTGGGAACTGCTCTGTCACTTAGGCTTTAGCTGATAGCACCTGATGGAATAAACATGCTAAGGTTACTTGTAAGTGGATCCAAGGTATTTATTTGAAATATAAATTCCTTTGTAGTTTAGACTTAGCCATCTTAGAGAATACTTCCTAAAATTCAAATCAAGAAAATTGCAATCTCTGAATCATCTTTTCTCAGGATTCTTATTTAAACTAGAGACATCTTACATGAAATTTGATTTGCCCCAGTGAACACACATTTCTTCATACTAATGCAATGGACTAATGAACTTTCATGGCCTTTCATTTACTGAGGGTGGTATGTGGGAATGTCATTGGGCCATCACTACTCTTTCCACTGTCAAAACCCACAATAACTACCAAACCAGAATCTCAATGGGCAGACCTGAAATTTGTGTTAATGTGTCTCCTTGACAAGATATTAAATATTATTATAGTACCATTGGAGAGTGCTACTCCTTAAAAGAAATTTAGAAACTGCTTCTATCCCTCCTTCATTCATTATTCAACTAGATAGTTGTTGTTTTTGTTTGGTTTTTTTTAGTTTGCACTGACCCTCTACTGTTGTTTGCTAGTCTATTCAAGTGATGTGTTTAGCTAGCCAATATAACCTGTTAACACACTGAATTTCCTAGCAATGATTCAGGAGCTGTCACAGTAATCAGCATGGGAACACCTAAATGCTATAGATGGCTTCCTATTGATTGCTATAAAAACACACAAATAAAATGTGAACTCTAAAAATCTATTTACAGCCATAGAGTAATCCTTAAGTACAGTTTGCTGATATTCAGCAGGCTTTGCTTGAGCAATTCCTTTCTGTCAAGGACATCCATCATATAGCAACATTACAATAAAGCTTACAATTACAGGGTATTGAAACACCTATCCCTTAATAAGAAACAAAATTACACTTTCTTGACAGTAACTAATAAACCCACTTGACCAGGCTTTACTTTATACCCATGTTATATTTCATGCATAGTCAATGCTTGCATGACAAGCCACCATTTGGAGGACACAGTGGCAAACAGACAAACCAGTGGAGTCCTAAGTCTTAAATTGAATTCCTCTCCTGATACTTGCTTGCCATGTGACCTTAATCTATCTCAACAGCTTTGAGTCTCAATTTCTCTTATCTGTAACATGGAAATACTAGTCCTTTCCATTCCTGGGATTGTAACATTCAAAGGATTTCAGAATTCCATGACAGCTTTAAATTTATTTACTCAGATGCCTTTATTTTGAATTCAGAAACTGAAGGCCAGCATCAGGGTTTAACTGCAATCTTGTTTCTTGTATGAAGATTATTCCCAAGACAGTAGTAACAGGAGTGATATTCACAAATTTAGTAACTAGTCAAGCAGGGGCACCCATTGGACAGAACAGTAATGGGTTAATGTGACCACTTCCTGGCTGGAATGGATCATGCATCTGTTGGTGTGTTCTGACTGGGCAAGGTATTAGTTTGCCAGGGCTGCTGTAACAAAGTGCCATAAACTGAGTGGCTTAGAACAGAAAATTATTGTCTCAATGTTCTGGAGACTGGAAATCCAAGATCAAGGTTTTAGCCAGTGTTGGTACCCTTTGAGGGCTAACAGAAAGAATCTGTTCCATGTGTCTCCTGTAGCATTTGGTAATTTTCTGGGAATCTTTATCATTTTTTAGCTTGTGGAAGAACCCAAATAAGGCCACATTCTGAGGGACTGGGGTTTTAACTTCAATATAAAAATTTGAGGGGATGCATTTCTTAACCTATAGAACCTGTAGAACACAAATATAGTATATAGGAGTGTTACAGTGTGAATTACTAGTATTCCATTGATAAACATAAATGTTCCTGAAATATTCAGTAATATCTCTCTCACAGTACAAAATATCATGCAAGAAATGATTCTCTTTCTTTTTTCAAAGAAAAAATAATCCTTTATTTTTTCAGAAAAGTGTACAGAAGAAAGTCACCTAGAAATAAATTGATATGTATTTTCAAACTCTTTGTAATAATAATAAAATTGATATCTTTATGATCAAAACTTATAAAATCTATCAGATGCTGTGAAAAAAATACAGTTTTAGGAGCATCTAACATGTCATATTCTAGCACTCTAGCACTAATTCTTTAAAGCAGTCAATAAAATGAACATATTAAATCTGGATAGCATTCATCAAATGTTGGCAGGGATTTGCCAAGCTAAACATTTCTCAAGGCTTAACAACAATGACAATTTAGAAAGAAAAAAGATAACACAATAAAATGTCAAGCTGACACCAAACCACAAATTCCTTGAACGCATGCATGCATATTCACCTGTTCACCATAAGAGGTGAGAATTGCATCCCATGTTCTTATTGAGAAAGGTAACTCTCTGACTCTATTGCATAAAAACAGTGCTGGCCAGTCCAATTCAGACATCCAGAAGAAATATTAAATGCAAACTTAAGGTCTTAATGCCACAGTGGTTTCCACAGTGCAAAGCTGAAATATATTTCATTTCCTTGAGCTTTATGAGGGTAATATGTTATAAATGTGTAGCCAAGTAATAGATAAGCCTGATACTTTAAGGCTGTAGTTGTGAATATTTGGTTGTGAGCAAAAGTGCTGGGGACATAGTTTTGTAGAGGGGCTATATTTCATCACAATAGCCTTCCACTCTCGCTAGTAAGAGTAAATACACTGAAGCTCGCTTAAAATTCCCCTAAACACTGTCTTTGGAGAGAAAGAGTTTGGTTTACCAATAGTAACATTGACTTGGGGTTTTTTTTTTTGGCACTTTCTTCAGTGAATCAGTAATGACAATGAGGGAGCTTTAGCACTTTGGAAATATATGAAATTGTTCAGGTCATTTGAATATCCAAATGTGTCACTTTAAACTATAAAGTCATTATAGAATTTATTTTAGCCTTCATTATATGTCATATTTTATCAATATATAGTATCTTTCAAATCATTTACATTTTCAAGCAATTGTTTCGTAAAACATTCTTTTCCTTTTGGGCATCTTCCATTTGCAATATGTTTCCACAATTTCTTTAGGAAGTCTTGCTCTGACTTCACGTTACAAAACTCCCCATTCTGATTCCATTGAAACCTACAGAACAAGGATTTGGGAACAAAGAAAAGCACTAAAGTAACGATCTGACCTGTGTTTACAGATTCATCTAGGGGATATCTCAAGCTTATGTAGAATCACTCTAATGCAGCATTTGCCTGAAAATGGACTACTAGATATAGTAACACCATATCAGAATACAGCACAAGCTATGAAGGCCACGTTAATATATTACAACACACTCGAAAAGGATAAGGTCAGGGGGCAGGAAGGGTGCACTACCTATCACTTCAAGAAAAAATAATAGTATATCTAATGTGTGTTTGATGTTCATAATGTGCCATACACTGTGCAGGGTACTTTCTACAGATGATCATAGTAATATTCACAACAATCTAACTCAATAGATGATATCCTTATTCCCATTTTTAGGAAAGGAAAACTGATGTGCAAACAAGGAAGTTAAGTATCTTTTGATCATCTCCTGCATAGACCAAATTTATGCTGGAGAAAAAAAATAATCTCAGAAGTCATTTTCCAGGAGAATACTTTATTTGATATTAGATTGGAATTACTGAAGTGCAATGGAAATAAAATGGATGAGAAAGTAAATACATGCTTGTTTTTTGTGCCTGCATTAACACAAATAATTGCAAACAGGAAAGCAGAAAATCTATGCCAAATTAAGGTTTCCATTAAAAGAAATGTTTGCTAAGGAAAAAAAAAATCTATGATATTTTTTCCTTATGTCAAAATACTGATGAAAGACAAAAAAGAACCTTTTTCTAAAGGAAATTTTTAAAAGGCACTCAAAGATTATTCTTTTTAAGCTTGTAATGTGTGATAAAAGAAAAAAAGAGAAAAAGGAAACCATAAAATAAATGAATACTTTGCCTTTCATAATGAGGCAAACAATTACACTTTTTAAAATATCCACATGGAAAGGCTTCTAACAATTCACCCTTAAAGATCATCATAGAATCTAACTGTGAGCAACTGAAAAGGCTGCCACCATCTTTTGTAAAGGACTGCATTTAAGACATTACCTGAGTGCATGTTTTATAACATCTTTTTCTTCTTAATGATAAAACAAATGGACAAAGCAATAAAACCCCCAGTCTCAAAAGTCTCTGGGTGACATCACACAGGGCATCCTAACCCATTAATTGTCAAGGACCACCTTTCACATCAGCTCTAATGTGCACCTACCACCATAGTCACAAGGAATTTAAGGATGAATGTAAGAACCTGCCCAGAGTCCTGAACATAGTCCTGCAAACTCGTGTCTCCTGTGTCTCCTGCATTGAAGGCAGATTCTTTAACTGCTGAGCCTTTGAAAAAATAGGATACAAATGGAGTAATCTGTGTAGCCAGGTGGCCATTGGACTGAATATTTGTAAATTTATCAGTGACTTTAGAATGAGCTGTTTCTGTGACTCACTTTTCGTAATGTATCAGTGCTATGTTATACTGGAAACAATCTGTCTTGAAACTTTGCCTTCCTTCGGCTTTCAGGACACCACATTTTCTTGATTTGCCTTCCAACTCCCTCAACACTCCTCAACCAATGTTTTGTTTCTTAGGCCGGAGGCTGCTTATATTCTAGACATTCTTAGATGCTGGCATAAATCAAAATATCGTTTTTGTTCCCTTTCTTTTTAGTCTACATAGATTCCTCTGAGTCAGCTCATCCTTTCTCGCAGCTCTGAATTTGTCTTTATCATGTTGCAGTCTCACAGTGAATAGTGTTAATAATCACTTTTGTGCCTACCTAGGAAATAAAAGTTTCATTCTTGATTTTTGCCTTTCCTTTATGTCATCACACTTCAACAACCACTTAGTTCCTTTCTTCTCTCTCTACCTGATCTCAAAGCAACCCTTTCCCTTGCATTCATCCTTAAGGCTACTTTGGGTTTGTGTTATTTCTCATTTGAAGTGAAAGTCACTCAGTCGCGTTGGATTCTTTGTGACCTCTTGGACTATACAGTCCATGGAATTCTCCAGGCCAGAATACTGATATGGGTAGCTCTTCTCTTCTCCAGGGAATCTTCCCAACCCAGGGATCAAATCCAGGTCTCCCACACTGAGGGTGGATTCTTTACCAGCTGAGCCACCAGGGAAGCCCAAGAATACTGGTATGGGTAGCCTGTTCCCTTCTCCAGGGAATCTTCCTGACCCACGGGTCGAATCCAGATCTCTCGCATTATGGGTGGATTCTTTACATGCTGAGCTACCAGGGAATCAGCTATGTGTATAGGTCTATCCCTTTTGTACCTCCTTCCCACCCCGCCTTCACATTACCTCCTAGGTCATCACAGAGCACCGAGCTGACTTCTCTGTGCTATACAGCAGCTTCCCACTAGCTATCTATTTTACACATGGTAGTATACATATAACTATGTCAATGGTACTCTCTCAATCTGTCACACTCTCTTTCCCCACCCTGTGTCCACAAGGCTGTTCTCAGTATCTGTGTTTTTATTCCAGCCCTGCAAATAGTTTCATCATTAACTGAGGTCCCTCTATTGAAGCTGGATTTTGGAGCCTGAGACTATGCTAGAGATATGGCAGTGAGTGCTAAGTTGCTTCAGTCGTGTTTGACTCTTTGCGACCCTATAGACTGTATGCCACCAGCCTCCTCTGTTCTTGGTATTTTCCAGGCAAGAATACTGGAGTGGGTTGTTATTGACTCCTCCAGGGAATCTTCCTGACCCAGGGGTCAAACCCACGTCTCTTGGGTCTCCTGCGTTGGCAGGCAGGTTCTTTACCAGCTGAGCCACAAAGGAAGCCCATTTCTAACTTCAGTTCAATTCAGTTCAGTCGCTCAGTTCTGTCTGACTCTTTAAAACCCCATGAATCACAGCACGCCAGGCCTCCCTGTCCATCACCATCTCCCAGAATTCACTCAGACTCACATCCATCAAGTCAGTGATGCCATCCAGCTATCTCGTCCTCTGTCGTCCCCTTTTCCTCCTGCCCTCAATCCCTCCCAGCATCAGAGTCTTTTCCAATGAGTCAACTCTTTGCATGAGGTGGCCAGAGTACTGGAGTTTCAGCTTTAGCATCATTCCTTCCAAAGAAATCCCAGGGCTGATCTCCTTCAGAATGGACTGGTTGGATCTCCGTGCAGTCCAAGGGACTCTCAAGAGTCTCATCCAACACCACAGTTCAAAAGCATCAATTTTTCGGTGCTCAGCTTTCTCCACAGTCCAACTCTCACATCCATACATGACCACTGGAAAAATTACAGCCTTGACTAGATGGACCTTAGTCGGCAAAGTAATGTCTCTGCTTTTGAATATGCTATCTAAGTTGGTCATAACTTTTCTTCCAAGGAGTAAGTGTCTTCTAATTTCATGGCTGCAGTCACCATCTGCAGTGATTTTGGAACCCCCAAAAATAAAGTCTGACACTGTTTTCACTGTTTCTCCATCGATTTCCCATGAAGTGATGGGACCAGATCTCTAACTTAGGTCTATATAATGTATTTTATCAAGTGATTTATGAGAGAAAAAAAGCCTCAGGAGTATGATCACATGTTTGAGAATCTCGCTGTATTCTTTCTAAAGCCAGATTAAATGATCTCTCACATTTCTTCTGGGCTTCTATACATGCAAGCACGTATTAGTATAATACAGGCAGTTGGCTTATGCTTAGGCTAAATACCAAGCTTAAGTAAATGTGAATAAGTAAATAATAACCACCAACGAATTTGTTAATTGTGTCTTGTTAATAGCCCCATAAACAGTGTAGGTTGATGGAGTCATTTGATTGGGGAAAAGGAAACTAGCATATATTAATATCTACTAAATCCCTGAGGTATGTTACATGTTTTAATTTTTTTTTGCTTATTACATCCTAGGTATGTTACATTTTTATTTCACTACACTACAGAGTTTTTGAAGACAAAATTGTTTCCTGTTCAGTTGTAAAGTTTCTGATATAGTTGATATTCAATAAAATTTGCTTATTAATTAAATAAAGTATTATTGCAATTCAACCAGGTGAATTTGACTGCTATGGCAATTTAATAGATGAGAAATTCAATATTTGAAACATTAATCTAGACTAAGTTTTATTTATTAATTTAATTTTTAAAGTTCCTATGACCATGCAGGATATATAATTTTTGTAAACAAGATAAGTTAAAATTTTGAATCTCAAAAATGTTAAATCCTGTGACATGAAGTGTGACAATCACTTAGTCATGTCCGACTCTTTGTGATCCAGTGGAATATAGCCCACCAGGCTCATCTGTCCATGAGATTCTCCAGGCAAGAAAACTGAAGTGAGATTCCATTTCCTTCTCCAGAATCCTGTGAAAGAGACAGACAAAACAAGAAAAAGAGGAATGGGTAGAAAATTATAGCATCTTGCATTAGCACTATTCTTGCCCAAAAATCCACATAATAGTCAACAATCATACATTTGAGAGGGTAACAGGCAGGAAGGCCAGAGATCTCCAAACTGAGAAAATAGCCTGCAAGTGTCAGACATTTTTATCTCTCTTAAGCGGTAGGAGGAAACAAACTAGCAATATTTTTTCCTTCTCTATACATATTTAAAAGGAGGTTTCTCTTAAAATACTGTGTTATCATAATGACACCTGGTTTCACCTGAAGTTAACTATTCTCAAGCCTAGAGATAACCAATGCCTTTTTCTTATGGAAATGTCTATCTTAAGCTATGCTTATGTACCATGCATTTATCCCAAACTCTGTCTTCAAGTTGGTTCCACCTCTTGGCTCAGAACCTACTTGCCAAACCAGTATGTTATATTCAGATATTGCTTCCCTAATCTATGTAAATGAAACTATTTGTATGGTGATCTGCCCGCCCTTCTTCAAGATTCAGGTTAATCATTTTATAGCCCAGGATGAAACATTTGGTGCCAAGATTATCCCAAAATGCATCTAATGGGTGAGGGGCCTGATGACATTCTGACTCTTAGGACATTCCTTTCTTTCATTAACAGACTGATAGTGACTATATAACATCCTGCTGAAGACTAGACTCTTTCTGCCCCGAGCCCCCAGTATGAAAGGTTGCTGTTAAATCACACAAAAATGCAGGGATTCTTGGCCTCTGGAGGAGAAGAATTCAATCTGGGGCCAGAGACGAGGCTTGATCACTCAGAGCTTTTGTGTAATAACGTTTTATCAAAGTACAAAGGAGATAGAGAAGTCTTCTCAGATAGGCATCAGAAGGGGGCAGAAAGGGTGCCCCCTTGCTAGTCTTCAGCTGGATGTTATATGGTCACTCAGTTCAGTTCACTCTCTCAGTCGTGTCTGACTCTGCAACCCCATGAATTGCAGCACACCAGGCCTCCTTGTCCATCACAAACTCCCGGAGTTCACTCAAACTCATATCCATCGAGTCAGTGATGCCATCCAGCCATCTCATCCTCTCACATCCCCTTCTCCTCCTGCCCCTGATTCCTCCCAGCATCAGAGTCTTTTCCAATGAGTCAACTCTTCACATGAGGTGGCCAAAGTACTGGAGGTTCAACTTTAGCATCATTCCTTCCAAAGAAATCCCAGGGCTGATCTCCTTCAGAATGGACAAGTTGGATCTCATTGCAGTCCAAGGGACTCTCAAGAGTCTCATCCAACACCACAATTCAAAAGCATCAATTCTTCGGTGCTCAGCTTTCTTCACAGTCCAACTCTCATGTCCATAGATGACCACAGGGAAAACCACAGCCTTGACTAGACGGACCTTAGTCGGCACAGTAACATCTCTGCTTTTGAATATGCTATGTAGGTTGGTCATAACTTTCCTTCTAAGGAGTAAGCATCTTTTAATTTCATGGCAGCAATCACCATCTGCAGTGATTTTGGAGCCCCCAAAAATAAAGTCTGACAATGTTTCCACTGTTTTCCCATCGATTTCCCATGAAATGATGGGACCAGATGCCATGATCTCCATTTTCTGAATGGTGAGCTTTAAGCTAACTTTTTCACTTTCCTCTTACACTTTCATCAAGAGGCATTTTCGTTCCTCTTCACTTTCTGCCATGAGATGGTGTCATCTGCATTTCTGAGGTTATTGATATTTCTCCCGGCAGTCTTGATTTCAGCTTGTGCTTCTTCCAGTCCAACATTTCTCATAATGTACTCTGCATATAAGTTAAATAAGCAAGGTGACAATATACAGCCTCGACACACTCCTTTTCCTATTTGGAACCAGTCTGTTGTCCCATGTCCAGTTCTAACTGTTGCTTCCTGACCTGCATACAGATTT
>SJYW01007664.1:0-16994 GCA_006410735.1 Raphicerus campestris
GATCCTCGTTACCTGCCTTCTCCAATAGTTGGCTTTAAATCTATTCCTGGTCTCCCATAGTCAGCCTTATTCCAGGGGATAACACAGACATACCCCACCATGTTTTGAAACATAACCCTTTCTTGAACTCTCTTTCTTCAGTTCAGTTTTTTCAGTCACTCAGTGCTGTCTGACTTTTTATGACCCCATGAATTGCAGCACACCAGGCCTCCCTGTCTATCACCAACTCCTGGAGTTTACCCAAACTCATGTGCATCGAGTCGGTGATGCCATCCAGCCATCTCATCTCATCCTCTGTCGTCCCCTTCTCCTCCTGCCCCTAATCCCACCCAGCATCAGGGTATTTTCCAATGAGTCAAATCTTCGCATGAGGTGGCCAAAGTACTGGAGTTTCAGCTTCAGCATCAGTCCTTCCAAAGAAATCCCAGGGCTGATCTCCTTCAGAATGAACTCCTTGCAGTCCAAGGGACTCTCAAGAGTCTTCTCCAACACCGCAGTTCAAAAGCATCAATTCTTTGGCGCTCAGCTTTCTTCACAGTCCAACTCTCACATCCATACTTGACCACTGGAAAAACCATAGCCTTGACTAGATGGACCTTTGTTGGCAGATGTCTCTGCTTTTGAATATACTATCTAGGTTGGTCATAATTTTCCTTCCAAGGAGTAAGCGTCTTTTAATTTCATGGCTGCAGTCACCATCTGCAGTGATTTTGGAGCCCCTCAAAATAAAGTCTGACACTGTTTCCGCTGTTTCCCCATCTATTTGTCATGAAGTAATGGGACCGGATGCCATGATCTTCATTTTCTGAATGTTAAGCTTTATGCCAACTTCTTCACTCTCCTCTTTCACCTTCCTCAAGAGCTTCTTTAGTTCTTCTTCACTTTCTGCCGTAAGGGTGGTGTCATCTGCATATCTAAGGTTATTGATATTTCTCTCGGCAATCTTGATTTCAGCTTGGGCTTCTTCCAGCCCAGCGTTTCTCCTGATGTACTCTGAATATAAGTTAAATAAGCAGGGTGACAATATACAGTCTTGACGTACTCCTTTTCCTATTTGGAACAAGTCTGTTGTTCAATGTCCATTTCTGAGTGTTGCTTCCTGACCTGCATACAGGTTTCTTAAGAGGCAGGTCAGGAGGTCTGGTATTCTCATCTCTTTAAGAATTTTCTACAGTTTATTGTGATCCATACAGTCAAAGGCTTTGGCATAGTCAATAAAGCAGAAATAGATGTTTTTCTGGAAATCTCTTGCTTTTTCCATGATCCAGTGGATGTTGGCAATTTGATCTCTGGTTCCTCTGCCTGTTCTAAATCCAGCTTGAACATCTGGAAGTTCATGGTTCATGTATTGCTGAAGCCTGGCTTGGAGAATTTTGAGCATTACTTTACTAGCATGTGAGATGAATGCAATTGTGCGGTAGTTTGAGCATTCTTTGGCATTGCCTTTCTTTGGGATTGGAATGAAAATGGACCTTTTCCAGTCCTGTGGCCGCTGATGAGTTTCCCATATTTGCTGGCATATTGAATGTAGCACTTTCACAGCATCATCTTTCAGGATCTGAAATAGCTCAACTGGAATTCTCTCTTCTTGAACTCTCTCAACTCTCTTTTCTTGAAAACCATTTAGAAGGCTATTTTTTTTTTTTTAAGTCACCTCTATGGGATTGCACAATTGCACTCAGATCAGCCCTGGGATTTCTTTGGAAGGAATGATGCTGAAGCTGAAACTCCAGTACTTTGGCCACCTCATGCAGACAATTGACTCATTGGAAAGACTCTGATGCTGCGAGGGATTGGGGGCAGAAGGAGAAGGGGACGACAGAGAATGAGATGGCTGGATGGCATCACTGACTTGATAGAAGTGAGTCTGAGTGAACTCCGGGAGTTGGTGATGGACAGGAAGCCCTGGCGTGCTGCGATTCATGGGGTCGCAAAGAGTTGGACATGACTGAGCAACTGAACTGAACTGAATTGATGGGATTGCAAGTCAAAGTTTGTACTATGTTTCTGATAATCTGTCATGAACCTAAATTGAAGCCTTCATTTCCTCATCTAAAGAATGGGAATNTGGACATGACTGAGCAACTGAACTGAATTGAATTGATGGGATTGCAAGTCAAAGTTTGTACTATGTTTCTGATAATCTGTCATGAACCTAAACTTAAGCCTTCATTTCCTCATCTAAAGAATGGGAATGATAACATATCTCTCAATTATCATAAAGATTACAATCTCCTATAAAGATAGCACATCATACTAACAAGCAGGTTTACCAAATGTGAATGTAGAACTGTGCTAGGTCTAAAAGGCATTGTGTAAGGTTAAAAAAAAAAAAAAAAGTCTTGTAAAGGGTATTCTGAGACTAATGAAAACCAGCTTACCTACTTCACTAATTTACCTGTGGATGGAGTGAGGTTCACCTTGTAGAGACCTATAAGAGTTTGGGGGCGATTGTGTTTTTTTGGTGAGGAATGGTTAAGTAGCCTTTCCAAAGGGGCCTGTTTTGGCTCTGATAAAATACAATGTTCTTACTGTGACCTGGATTGAGAAGGAGAGAACATCTTTATTGACAAGGATTCTGTCCTTATTTTTGTCTATTTTGTATTATTATACTCCATTTTCCTCCAAATGTAGGTAAATTCAAATTTGTTTTGTGGTTGTTACTTCTTTCTAATACTAGTAGTTGCCCAGTAAGTTTTGTATGAATGGGTGAGTGAATGAAAATGAGCAGTGATGTTTTAAACATTAATGATGAATTATAGAAATTTCAAACATGAGAAAGTTGAGAGAATAGTATAGTGAATTCCTATGAACCCCTCCCTATTCAGATTCAATAGTTTTCAATTTATGGTCAGTCTTTTCATCTCCACTTGTTTCCTTGCTTGGTTCTTTTAAAGCAAATTCAGATATCATATAATTTCAAGTGTGTGTTAGTCATTTACTCATGTTGATGCAACCCCCATGGACAGTATGGACTGTAGCCTGCCAGGATCCTCCGCCCATGGACTTTTCCAGGCAAGAATGCTGGAGTGGATTGCCATTTCCTTTTCCAGGGGATCTTCCAGAACTAGGAATTGAATCCTGGTCTCCTGCATTGTAGGCAGATTCTTTACCGCCTGAGAGATGTGTATAAGAGACAGGGTACAGCNGGCAAGAATGCTGGAGTGGATTGCCATTTCCTTTTCCAGGGGATCTTCCAGAACTAGGAATTGAATCCTGGTCTCCTGCATTGTAGGCAGATTCTTTACCGCCTGAGCCACTAGGCAATTTCAGTATTTAAAACAGTCTCATAAGATCATACCAGAAATTAAAATCCTTGAAATATGGTCAGTTGAAGATTTCCTGGCTGTTTTGCACATATATAGTTTGTTTAAACTAGGATACAAATAAAGTCCACAAACTATAATTAATTAATGTATCTCAAGACTTAGTTAATTTGTAACTTCTTTTTTTTCTTACAACTTATCTGTTAAGGTTGTTTGTCCTGTGGCATTTTTCATTTACTTTTCTGTTCATATCCCGTTGGTATTGCTCCAAATTTTTCTCTTCCCTCTTTTCCCCATTCATTGATAGCTTGATACAGAGGATAGATCAGATTCAGGTTTTACTTTTGTTTAATAAGAATATTTTGTCTAATATTAAACTAAGAATATTAAACTCTACTTACATCTGCACTCCTTTTGTTCTAGACCAACATTCCTAATTTTGGCACTAAAATAATTGTTTATTTGCTTTATCCTACAATAAGCAAATAAAAAAATTAGACTAATAATAATATGAAGACTAATATTAACAGCGTGGTTACTGAAACAATTTAAGTTGTGTTTGCAGTTCTTTGGGCCTTAGAATGTATTCTACAGGGGTGGATATTCCAAACACTGCATTTTAAAGTTACCTAGCATGTTTTCCTTCTGTGCACTTTTGCTGCCAAACTGGGTGCAGAGCTAGTATACGCGTGTTCACACAATTATATCACTGTACATCCTCTTCTCCACTTTGCCTTTTTTCCCTAGCATGGCATAGTGAATAGAGATACACTGCTTTCCTTTTTACAGGAATTGTGTGCATGTGCCAAAACTGACTTGTCTTCCCTATTGATTTGGGGTGTTTATAGTATTTAGTTTTCCCAAATAGTGTTATAATGAATGGTTTTGTGCATTTGATGTATTTGAACATCTTTTTGTATTTTGCCAGTGTGTATTTGTGATAGATTTTTACAAGGAGGATTTTTGTGTCGAAGAGTAGATGTATTAGGATGTTTACTGTCAAACCCTTTTCCATAGGGTTTATACTATTTTTTTATTTCCATGAGTAAAGCATGGACTCACCCAGCTTCAACCAAAGATTATGTTGTCAAACATCTCAAAGTAGATTTAATTGACATTTCTTTTATTAAGAAGAAGGTTGAACATTTTTACATATGACTAAGGGTCATTTGTATTTCTTTTTGATTAAAGTGTCTACTCTTATCTCTAGTCCATTTACCTATAAGATTTTGTGCCTCTCAGTTTTTAAAAGCTTTTTATTTTGGACTATTAACTGTATGATATAAGTTGCAAGTATTTTATTCAGTTTGCTATTTGATTTATTTGCGTATGGTGTTTGTTTTTGATATTCAATTAAAAATTTGGATATCATATACATTTCCTTCTTCTTTTGCATTTTCCACAGATATAATTGTGTTATTTTCTTATAACTATTTCTTTTATGATAATGAAGTTGTTTAGATTTCCTTTCTCTATTAAGGTATATTGTGTTTTTCTTGAAAATAATATGTTTTACTTAGGTTTTCTAATTTATTTGCATTGAGTTGTGCAAATTAGTCTCATGTTTTATAAAAAAGTTGTTTCCTTCATTTTGATGACTATCTCTCATTTTTCATTTTAATTTTGTGTATTTGCACTATCTTACTTTAAAAAAATACATTATTTTCTTACTGACATATAATATGCCAAAAGGGAATAAATCATAAACTACATCTCAATGGACTGTCACCGTGTACATGGCTGCATAGCGCTGATCCATATCAAGATATGGAAACTTCCTGGAACTAGAACATCCGGACATGCTACTGTGTCTCCTCCCATTCACTACAACTTCCCTACTCCTCAAGCAGGTAACTACTGTATGAATTCCAATATTGTAGACTCATTTTAATGGAATTATAGAGACTTACTTCTCCTTTGGGTCTAGCTCCTTTCACTCAGCCTTACATTTGTGAGATTACTCCATGTTGCTGCATGTAGCAATAGTTCATTCATTTTAATTACTGCATAATATTCTATTTACTAATATACCACAATTCAATATCTACTCTACTGTTGATGAAGATGTAGATTGTTTCTATTTGATGGCCAGCTGAGAATAATGCTACTGTGAGCATTTGTATTATGCATCTTCTGGTACACATGTAACATTTTCATGTGGTAGATATTAATATTTATGAGGTGATATGGCTCATGAATCTTGCTGTGTGTTCAGCTTTGGTAAATACTTCCAAAAAGTTTATTTTAATGGTTGTTCTAACTTACACTCCCCAAAGAAGTATGTAAGACTTCCTGTTGCTCCACATCCTTATTAAACTTGATATTATCAATCATCTTAAATGTAACTATTCTGGTTTTGGATTTGCATTTCCCATAACCAAGGAGCATCTTTCCCGTGCTTTATTATCCACTTGGTTATGATGTTTATAAAATACCTGTTCAGTTCTTTTGCCCACGTTTCTATTGGATTGTCTGTCTTTTTATTTAAAGGGATTCTTTATATTCTGGATACAGAATCTATGTCATATTTAAGAATCACTAACACAAACTCAATCTGCATCTTACCTTTTAAGTCCTGAAATGAGTCTTTTGAGGAGCAGAAGTTTTACATTTTAATTTAGTCCAATTTAACATTTTTCCCTTCAGGGTTAGTGCTGTTTTTTTTTTTTTTTTGATTTGAGAAGTCTTTGAGGGGGTCCTACCTCACATTCTAAAAGCTGAATTGCTTCTCCCATCATGTTTAAATCTACAAGACATCTATAACTGAATGTTATATGGTATAATGTTAGAATCAAGATTGATATTTTTGTATGAATATCCAATTGGCTGACCACAATTCATAGAGAATCCTCCTCTACTTGTAACTGTAATGTGCCCTCTGCCATAAATCAGTTATTCTTTTGTTTCACTGGTCCATTTGCTTAAGCTTGAACTAGTGTTATACTGACTTAATGAAGCTGACATCTAGTGGTATAGTTTCTCCAAATATACTCTCCTTCAAATCTACTTTGTCTGTTCTTGTTCTTTGTATTAAAAAAAATAAATTTTAGAAACTTGTTAATTTCTCCCTCCAAAAGCACTTGCTGGGATTTTGATTGTTGTGGCATTGACTCTATTAATTGATCTGGGGAGAACTAGCATAATTAACTAAGATGAAAAGGAAAGATATACCCATCTGAATGCAGAGTTCCAAAGAATAGCAAGGAGAGATAGGAAAGTCTTCCTCAGTGGTCAATGAAAAAAAATAGAGGAAAACAATAGAATGAGAAAGACTAGAGATCTCTTTAAGAAAATTAGAGATACCAAGGGAACATTTCATGCAAAGATGGGCTTAATAAAGGACAGAAATGGTATGGACCTAACAGAAGCAGAAGCTATTAAGAAGAGGTGGCAATAACACACAGAAGAACTATACAAAAAAGATCTTAATGACCCAGATAACCATGATAGTGTGATCATCACCTAGAGCCAGACAGNTTAAATCTACAAGACATCTATAACTGAATGTTATATGGTATAATGTTAGAATCAAGATTGATATTTTTGTATGAATATCCAATTGGCTGACCACAATTCATAGAGAATCCTCCTCTACTTGTAACTGTAATGTGCCCTCTGCCATAAATCAGTTATTCTTTTGTTTCACTGGTCCATTTGCTTAAGCTTGAACTAGTGTTATACTGACTTAATGAAGCTGACATCTAGTGGTATAGTTTCTCCAAATATACTCTCCTTCAAATCTACTTTGTCTGTTCTTGTTCTTTGTATTAAAAAAAATAAATTTTAGAAACTTGTTAATTTCTCCCTCCAAAAGCACTTGCTGGGATTTTGATTGTTGTGGCATTGACTCTATTAATTGATCTGGGGAGAACTAGCATAATTAACTAAGATGAAAAGGAAAGATATACCCATCTGAATGCAGAGTTCCAAAGAATAGCAAGGAGAGATAGGAAAGTCTTCCTCAGTGGTCAATGCAAAGAAATAGAGGAAAACAATAGAATGGGAAAGACTAGAGATCTCTTTAAGAAAATTAGAAATACCAAGGGAACATTTCATGCAAAGATGGGCTTAATAAAGGACAGAAATGGTATGGACCTAACAGAAGCAGAAGCTATTAAGAAGAGGTGGCAATAACACACAGAAGAACTATACAAAAAAGATCTTAATGACCCAGATAACCATGATAGTGTGATCATCACCTAGAGCCAGACAGCCTGGAATGTGAAGTCAAGTGGGCTTTAGGAAGTATCACTACAAACAAAGCTAGTGAGAGTGATGGAATCCAAGTTGAGCTATTTCAAGTCCTAAAGGATGATGTTGTTAAAGTGCTGTACTCAATATGCCAGCAAATTTGGAAAACTCAGCAGTGGCCACAGGACTGGAAAAGGTCAGTTTTCATTCCAATCCCAAAGAGAGGCAATGTCAAAGAATGTTCAGACTACCACACAATTGCACTCATCTCACATGCTAGCAAAGTAATGCTCAAAATTCTCAAAGCCAGGCTTCAACAGTATGTGAACCATGAACTTCCAGATGTTCAAGCTGGATTTAGAAAAGGCAGAGGAACCAGAGATCAAATTGCCAACATCCGATGGATCATTGAAAAAGCAAGAGAGTTCCAGAAAAACTTCTACTTCTGCTTTATTGACTATGAGAAAGCTTTTGACTGTGTGGATCACAACAAACTGTGGAAAATTCTTAAAGAGATGGGAATACCAGGCCACCTTACCTGCCTCCTAAGAATCTGTATGCAGATCAAGAAGTAACAGTTAGAACTGAACGTGGATCCAGAGAAGGATTGAAGGCAGGAGGAGAAGGGGGTGACAGAGGATGAGATGGTTGGATGGCATCACTGACTCGATGGACATGAGTATGAGCAAGCTCTGGGAGTTGATGATGGACAGGAAAGCCTTGGCATGCTACTGTCCATGGGGTAGCAAAGAGTCACATATGTTTGAGTTACTAAACTGAACTGAACATATTTACTTACCAAGTCTTCTAATTTATGAATGAAATATATCTTTTTATTTATTTAGGGATTTTATAATATCTTTCAATAATATTTCTTAAAATTCTGTGTGGAAGTTTTGTACATATTTTATAAGATTTATTCTAAGGTATTTAAAGTTGATGTTACTGTAAATGCTATTTTTCTCCTAATTTTTGTTTACATATAAAAATACATTTTTTTGTAATTTGATTGGATATTGACACTTTGCTGATTCACTATATATAATAATTTTTCTCTAAATAACTTGAATTTTTGTGTGTACAGTCAATTCAATTTCCAATAATGACAGTACTTTATTACCCCGGCTAGGACCTCCAGTACCATATTAAATAAAAGTGGTAAAAATGGCATCTTTCTGTCATTTCTAATCTCAGAGAAGAGTGCTGGTACTTCAACATTAAGTATTATATTTTCAGTAGGATTTTGTTTTACAACTTTTATCAGATTAAGGGTGTTTCTTTCTAGTCCTAGCTCTTCTAACATTTTTTATAAAGTAAATGGGTGATTAGTTTTATCAAATTCCTTTTCTATAACTATGGAGTGATAATTTTTATTTTGATTTTTAATGTGAATTACATTGCTTTATTTGAATTGAGGTATAATTTACATATATTAAAATGGATAGATTTTAAGTGTACCACTTGGTGAATTTTACTTGTGTGTACACTCACATAACTACCATTTAGGTTAAGATTTAGACAGTCTTTATCCACCAGAAAATTTCTTTGTGTCCATTCTAAGTTAATACTCAGAGGTACTCACTATTCTAATCTTTATCATCATGGATCAGTTTTGCTTGTTAAGGTCATATAAATAAAATCATACAGTATGTACTTTTGGTGTCTGGGTTCTTCTACTTGATATGTTTTTCACTCAGGTCTTACTTAACAATGTATTTTTAATTTCTAGGTGAAATTTCCTTTTAGTTTTTAATTTGGTTGCTACTTTTAGTTTTATTGTATTTTTGTCATACTGTGGCTCGTGCTAGTTCTTGTTTTTAAAATACATTGAGGTTATCTTTGTGGTTCAGGTATAGGAATATAATTTTTTTTAAAGAATGAAACAGATTTACTCTAGTGGCTTGGTTTTCTTGGAAGAAAGGTTTTTGGAGAAGTTCTTTAATCAGCCTTTGAGGTCAGTGGGTAAAGCAGGTAGAAATGCTCTAATCACCTCTTTCAGTGTCACAGTTGTATTCTATTGCTACATTGGAAATCTGGTTTAAATTGGCTTAACTTTAGATTTAACTGACGTTTTTGTTTTACTGGAATGTTGTTGTGCAGTGGAGAGGTCAAGGGCTTACAAAGTCTAGCTCTGCTCATTAGCCCTGAAGTTTAGTGACTTAGAATTACTCATATTGGTTTCCTCATCTGTAAAATAGAAATAATAGCATACATTTAATGTTATTTATGAGATGACTAATGTAAAGCATCTTGTAAGTAGGATACATAGGTATTAGATAGATAACTGCTGTTGCTGTGGTTGTCACTAGTTTAAATAAGCTTAATCCAACGTGCTGTTCTCACCTAGATAGAACAGGGTGAGAGAGAAAATGACATCTAGTTCCAGAGCGACTAAGCAGCAATTGAGCCTGGATTGAGAGAGCAGACATTCACTAATCAAGCTTCATTTTTCTAAATTGACATATTATCCCTCATTCATATCCAAATCACCTAGAAAAAGCATCTTAGTAAAGTATAGCCGGCCCTTACATTTGTGTGAATTGTAATAAAGATGATTCTTTGCAACATCAACATGAATTAAGGGCCAGTCTGGTCACCAGGAAATAGATTCTAGTCAGGGGGAAAAGGTCCTTATAACAGGAAAGGGAAGAAAGGCAGGAAATGAAAGTGGCAACCAAAGATAATAAGCTTTACTTTCTTCATNAAAATGGCATCTTTCTGTCATTTCTAATCTCAGAGAAGAGTGCTGGTACTTCAACATTAAGTATTATATTTTCAGTAGGATTTTGTTTTACAACTTTTATCAGATTAAGGGTGTTTCTTTCTAGTCCTAGCTCTTCTAACATTTTTTATAAAGTAAATGGGTGATTAGTTTTATCAAATTCCTTTTCTATAACTATGGAGTGATAATTTTTATTCTGATTTTTAATGTGAATTACATTGCTTTATTTGAATTGAGGTATAATTTACATATATTAAAATGGATAGATTTTAAGTGTACCACTTGGTGAATTTTACTTGTGTGTACACTCACATAACTACCATTTAGGTTAAGATTTAGACAGTCTTTATCCACCAGAAAATTTCTTTGTGTCCATTCTAAGTTAATACTCAGAGGTACTCACTATTCTAATCTTTATCATCATGGATCAGTTTTGCTTGTTAAGGTCATATAAATAAAATCATACAGTATGTACTTTTGGTGTCTGGGTTCTTCTACTTGATATGTTTTTCACTCAGGTCTTACTTAACAATGTATTTTTAATTTCTAGGTGAAATTTCCTTTTAGTTTTTAATTTGGTTGCTACTTTTAGTTTTATTGTATTTTTGTCATACTGTGGCTCGTGCTAGTTCTTGTTTTTAAAATACATTGAGGTTATCTTTGTGGTTCAGGTATAGGAATATAATTTTTTTTAAAGAATGAAACAGATTTACTCTAGTGGCTTGGTTTTCTTGGAAGAAAGGTTTTTGGAGAAGTTCTTTAATCAGCCTTTGAGGTCAGTGGGTAAAGCAGGTAGAAATGCTCTAATCACCTCTTTCAGTGTCACAGTTGTATTCTATTGCTACATTGGAAATCTGGTTTAAATTGGCTTAACTTTAGATTTAACTGACGTTTTTGTTTTACTGGAATGTTGTTGTGCAGTGGAGAGGTCAAGGGCTTACAAAGTCTAGCTCTGCTCATTAGCCCTGAAGTTTAGTGACTTAGAATTACTCATATTGGTTTCCTCATCTGTAAAATAGAAATAATAGCATACATTTAATGTTATTTATGAGATGACTAATGTAAAGCATCTTGTAAGTAGGATACATAGGTATTAGATAGATAACTGCTGTTGCTGTGGTTGTCACTAGTTTAAATAAGCTTAATCCAACGTGCTGTTCTCACCTAGATAGAACAGGGTGAGAGAGAAAATGACATCTAGTTCCAGAGCGACTAAGCAGCAATTGAGCCTGGATTGAGAGAGCAGACATTCACTAATCAAGCTTCATTTTTCTAAATTGACATATTATCCCTCATTCATATCCAAATCACCTAGAAAAAGCATCTTAGTAAAGTATAGCCGGCCCTTACATTTGTGTGAATTGTAATAAAGATGATTCTTTGCAACATCAACATGAATTAAGGGCCAGTCTGGTCACCAGGAAATAGATTCTAGTCAGGGGGAAAAGGTCCTTATAACAGGAAAGGGAAGAAAGGCAGGAAATGAAAGTGGCAACCAAAGATAATAAGCTTTACTTTCTTCATTACTGTGTGCAGATATGGGCCTTGCTAAGTAAGGCCACTATGTGAAGCCAGTGATCAGTTTTCACTCACAATGAATACTGTCTAGTGCTCCCAGAGACTGAAGCCTCTGCTAGGGATTTTGCATTCTTTTTTACAGCAGTCAGTCCAAAATTATGCCTTTCCTTCACCTCTGTAATGAAGGGATGTCTCTGTAGCTCAGATGGTAAAAGAATCTGCTTGCAGTACAGGAGACCCAGGTTCCATCCCTGGGTCAGGAAGATCCCCTGGAGGAGGGCATGGCAACCCACTCCAGTGTTCTTTCCTGGAGAACGCCATGGGCAGAGGAGCCTGGTGGGCTTCAGTCCGTGGGACGGCAAAGAGTCAGACCTGACTGGGCGACGGGCGCTGCTGCTACTGCTTCAGTTCTGTGGCACCTTGACTTTGTCCTTGTGGCTTATAGCCAAATCCTTGTGCTCAGTCTCATTTGTGACTCTCTTCTAGTTGGAGAAGAACGTGAAGAATGAAGATCTGGAAATAGAGGGGGCAGTACAGTGGGAGAAAAGGCTATGTAGACGATACGCCACGGGTAACTCTTACCTGTGACATGCAGTACTTCCTGAGGTTACAGGGAACAGCCTACTCGCAGTCCATTGTGAAGAGCAGGCTGTCCTCCTTCCTGTTGTGATTGCAGTAGGGAATGACTGGTTGTGATAATAACAGTGTGCTTCAGGGTTGGTTGATGCTGTGACAGCACCGTGCTTGCATGAAACCCACTGCCAAGGCTTACTACCTCACTGGGACTGTTGACAACCTCCTTTTCTACTTGACTCATGCTGCAATCTCCTGAGAAGCATGTTATCCAAAATTTCAAAGAGGGCCAAGCACAGTTACTAGACCAAAAAGAGCACTGAGTGGGCATTATTCATTGACAGGTAAAAGATGAGAAAAAAGGTCAACCAAAGGAGGAGTAAGGCGTGATTGTTGAGAATCATGCTTTTCATATTCAAGTTCTAACAGGCTCAGCTGGTTTTAATTGGCTATATATGTTGCCACTCACCATCTCATAAGCAAGTCATCACTGAGTAAACTTGCATACAGCTAGCTTGCCCAATGGTCAGTGTTTAATCATGATATGCTGATCTTCGTTAGGCTCTCAGCTTTCTTAAAAAGTCATATGTTTCCATAATTCTGACTTCAAAATATATGTGTTATGTGTACACATGCTTATGTCTGTTTTCAGCATTTTTTCATATAAATGTTTGAATATACTGATAAAAGAGAACTAGTTGAGTTCAGAATTTGTGGAGTTTCAGGGATGGCTTCATACTTGAACTTGTAACTTAATTTTCATTACTAGTTGAATGTTGATGTGATCAGTGCAGGAATCAACAAAAAAAAGGACTGGAAAGTGAATGTGAGATGGTAATGTCACCTAAAATAAGAATGACTGGATCTGGATTCTGTTGAAGATTCAGAAACCATGCTTGTGAATTAGCCCCAGGATGCTCAGCCCCAGAGAGAGGCATTCACACTAACTCAAGGGCATCCAAAGTCACTCAAATTAGAAACCCTATTTTATGGATTTATTGAGAAATATCACTAGATCATCCAGGTTGCCATAAAATTCTCTTCCTATGGTCAAAGTATAGGAGAAGCCAAATCATAATCAGAGGCTTTTTTTAAAAAAATCCAAAAAATATCCTCAATCAGAAACAGTCAAAACCTAAGCGATTGTTACTTTACCTTCTAATAGGCAGATATACCTGGGAAGTGAGAGACTGCTGATGAACACAGACAGAACAGGGATTTTTATATCAATGGAGAAGTGTTAGAGAATCAGGCCAAAACAACCTAGGATATTTATCCAGTATGAGCAATAATCTTGCTAGTTGCTTTGACCGCTTACATTGATCTCTAAACATGGGACCATGAATATTCCTAAACCCTATAGTTATGACTTCCTCTTCCTGTGAAGCACCCCTTTTCCCCACTAATCTCAAAACACACATGCGTGCATGTGTGCTAAGTTGCTTCAGTCGTGTCTGACTCTTTGTGACACTATGGGCTGTAGCTCTTCAGGCTCCTCTGTCCATTGGCTTCTCCAGGCAAGAATACTGGAATGGGTTGCCATACCCTCCTCCAGGGGTTTCTCTGAACCCAGGGAACAAACGCACATCTCTTAAGGCATGTTCTTTACCACTAGCACCAACCGGGAAGGCCCTTCAAAACACACGCCCACTTCTAATTGCCTTGTTCATTCTTTCATTTCTTAATATGCACTTAGGAAAAGAACTAATTCCTGAATCAGAGGATGAGCAGGTTTCTGTAGGTAACGTCAGATTGGTTTCCACAACGAGTCTATCAATTTACACTCTGTTTTCCTGGCTAGTTAACTTGGTTGGAGAGTGGTGCTAAAAACATCAGGTTTGATCTCAATCCTTGTATAAGCCAAGTTTGCTTGATATTTTGGGCTTCTCAGGTAGCTCAGCAGTAAAGAATCTGCTTGCCAATGGACGAGATACAGGTTCAGTCCCTGGGTGGGTAAGATCCTCTGGAAAAGGAAATGGCAACCCACTTCAGTGTGCTTGCCTGGGAAATCCTCATGGACAGAGGAGCCTGGAGGGCTTCAGTTCATGGGGTCTCAGTGTCGGACATAACCAAACAACAAAAACATCCATGTATACTTTCCTTTCTTCTGCATTCTACCCAGCTCATGGTATTTTTAAATTTTGGCAAACATTTGTAAAATGATATTTTGATTGTGCTTTTAACTAATATTTCTCTGTTATTAGTAAAATTGAGCTTTTTATTTGTTTCTTGGCCATGCCTCTTATGTGCATCTGTTGAAATGACCACACACATTTTTCTTTAACCAGTTAATACAGTGAATTTCAATAAGACATTTTCCCATGTTTAACTCACATTGGATTCAAGTTGTTATGACAGAGTATCTTTTTAAAAAGTGCTGAATTAGTTTTTTATATTTGATTTAGGATTTTTTGCATTTGGGTTCAAAGGTGAGTTTGGCTTATCAGTTAAGTGTTTTCTTAATGTCAGGCCTGATGAGTCCTANCTGTAGCTCTTCAGGCTCCTCTGTCCATTGGCTTCTCCAGGCAAGAATACTGGAATGGGTTGCCATACCCTCCTCCAGGGGTTTCTCTGAACCCAGGGAACAAACGCACATCTCTTAAGGCATGTTCTTTACCACTAGCACCAACCGGGAAGGCCCTTCAAAACACACGCCCACTTCTAATTGCCTTGTTCATTCTTTCATTTCTTAATATGCACTTAGGAAAAGAACTAATTCCTGAATCAGAGGATGAGCAGGTTTCTGTAGGTAACGTCAGATTGGTTTCCGCAACGAGTCTATCAATTTACACTCTGTTTTCCTGGCTAGTTAACTTGGTTGGAGAGTGGTGCTAAAAACATCAGGTTTGATCTCAATCCTTGTATAAGCCAAGTTTGCTTGATATTTTGGGCTTCTCAGGTAGCTCAGCAGTAAAGAATCTGCTTGCCAATGGACGAGATACAGGTTCAGTCCCTGGGTGGGTAAGATCCTCTGGAAAAGGAAATGGCAACCCACTTCAGTGTGCTTGCCTGGGAAATCCTCATGGACAGAGGAGCCTGGAGGGCTTCAGTTCATGGGGTCTCAGTGTCGGACATAACCAAACAACAAAAACATCCATGTATACTTTCCTTTCTTCTGCATTCTACCCAGCTCGTGGTATTTTTAAATTTTGGCAAACATTTGTAAAATGATATTTTGATTGTGCTTTTAACTAATATTTCTCTGTTATTAGTAAAATTGAGCTTTTTATTTGTTTCTTGGCCATGCCTCTTATGTGCATCTGTTGAAATGACCACACACATTTTTCTTTAACCAGTTAATACAGTGAATTTCAATAAGACATTTTCCCATGTTTAACTCACATTGGATTCAAGTTGTTATGACAGAGTATCTTTTTAAAAAGTGCTGAATTAGTTTTTTATATTTGATTTAGGATTTTTTGCATTTGGGTTCAAAGGTGAGTTTGGCTTATCAGTTAAGTGTTTTCTTAATGTCAGGCCTGATGAGTCCTAGTCACAACATCTCCGTCTCAGCTCAGTTTTTCTGTATTTGGAAAAAGACTGGTAGTTTTTCTTTTTTCTGAAAAATTTTGAACTGTTAATTTATTCCCCTCATTATTTTAGAACAATTCAAGTTTCTAGTAACTGTTGGGTCAAGTTTGATCATTTTTTCTAGGATTTGTGAGTTTTAACTTGTTTTAAATTTTAAAAAAATTTAGTGGGGTATAATTTATATGTAGTAGATGCATGTGGAAGAATTTTCACAAATATATACACTTTTGTAACCAATACCCCTAAAGATGTATTTTCATCACTGCAAAAAATTTTTCATGCTCTTTTTCAAGGAATCTTGCTTTCTATTGATAGCTTATGATGAACGATGTCAGATTTGTGATCTCCGAAGAAGATTTAGCTTTGGGACCAGGGACCAGGTTTGATCACTCAAAAGCTTTTGTGTAGCAGACTGTTATTAAAGTGAAAAAGGGACAGAGAAAGCCTCTGACATGGACATCAGAAGGGAGACGGAAAGTACCCCCGTTCACTAGTGTTAGCAAGGGAGTTATATACTTTTTAATTAATTATTACAATAAATCAAAAGAATGTCTCAAGTTTGTGAAAATTTTACCAGACCCACTCTCACAATTTACATTTTAGAATAACAGGATCAGAACTTAACAACAGAAAGATCCTACCAGACCCACTCCCATAATATACATTCTAAAATATCAGGATTAGTCAGAAGGTTTGCAGGAAGGAGAAGCTGTCCTCAAGNTCACAATTTACATTTTAGAATAACAGGATCAGAACTTAACAACAGAAAGATCCTACCAGACCCACTCCCATAATATACATTCTAAAATATCAGGATTAGTCAGAAGGTTTGCAGGAAGGAGAAGCTGTCCTCAAGCAGGATACATTGTTGTTATATAATCCTTCAGTTCAGTTCAGTTCAGTCTCTCAGTCATGTCTGACTCTGCGACCCCATGAATCGCAGCAGGCCAGGCCTCCCTGTCCATCACCAACTCCTGGACTCACATCCATGAAGTCAGTGATGCCATCCAGCCATCTCATCCTCTGTCGTCCCCTTCTTCTCCTGCCCCCAATCCCTCCCAGCACAAGAGTCTTTTCCAATGAGTCAACTCTTCGCATGAGGTAGCCAAAGTACTGGAGGTTCTGCTTTAGCATCATTCTTTCCAAAGAAATCCCAGGGTTGATCTCCTTCAGAATGAACTGGTTGGATCTCC
>SJYW01007665.1:19012-30209 GCA_006410735.1 Raphicerus campestris
ACTTTTCACTTTCATGCATTGAAGAAGGAAATGGCAACCCACTCCAGTGTTCTTGCCTGGAGAATCCCAGAGATGGGGGAGCCTGGTGGGCTACCATCTATGGGGTCGCACAGAATCAGACACGACTGAAGCGACTTAGCAGCAGCAGCAGCAGCGGAAGGACATTTTAGCCAAAGAAATCTCACAGCAGTTGGGCATATGAGCCCAAATAATTGGTTAACTGTGAGAAAATGATTGTTGGTGTCCAGCCACCCTGATTTGCCAGTAACAACTGGCACTGTGTCCTTGGACAGTTCCTTTAGATTCTGAAAGCCTTAGTTGTTTTCATCTGTACGATGACAGTAGAATCTACTTGTGGTTTGGTGTCGGAAATAAGAGAGATTGTACACATAAATTGACATAGTATCAGATGTTGTGCTGTGTGTGTGATAAATATTGGTTATTATTTCTCAGTCCCTGTTCTACTTCACAGTCATCTTTGCAGTGTCTGATAGTGGTTTCCAGTCGCTCCATTTGGACATCACTTTCTCCTTAGCCTCCACTGAGCTGCTGCTGCCTCTTTGACCGTGACTCTTCCATCCGTCAGAAGACCTCCAGTTGGCCTCTTTCCTGTCTCTGTTGGGGACCTTTTCACTCTACATGCCTTTAAGAACCGCCTGCCTGGTGGGTGACTTCTCCAGTCCTGAAAAACAGTTCTAACCACTTGCTGGTATTTCTGCTTTGATATCCCACTGGCTTTCTTGGTGCAGTATATCCAGAACAGAAGAATCCATTCTTCCTCCAACTCAGCTCACACCTGCTGGTCATAGCTATCCTTGATGGTACCAACAGGTTACCAGTCAGATGGAAGGGCTCAGTGTCACCACTGACTGTTTTCTCAGTAACTCCTCATCACATAAGTTGTCAAGTCTGTCGCATTTATATCATATGTGTGTGTGTGTGTAACACTTATAGCATTTATATCTGTATGTAGACATTTGTTTTTCTCTCTTTTGTTTCCACTCTTAGAACCCTGGTAACTCTTTCTAGCTGGTACCTCTGCAGTCCATTTCTTCTGCAGACCATACTTAGCTTCCGAAGCCTGGCCACATTCTGACATCACCTCTCCTCCCAAGCCTCTGGTTTCTCCCTGTTCACTGTCTGCTGAATATAGCTTCCCTAAGCAAGTATCCAATCCACACAAGCCCTGACTAACCCCCCACCTTTTCCCTGGCACACTTCTGTAGATCCCCTTTGGGTAATCCACGATCCAATCACACTGGCTGTGCTCTGAACTGCCGTTTGCTTTTCTGGTTCTGGCCATTTCTCTCTGCCTGGAATACCTGTCCTGTCCTAACTTTGCCTCTCACATTTCATATTTACACTTCAAGACCTGCGTGAGATCCCAGACTCTGCATGAAGTTCTCCGTCGTCTTCTACAGTATTTGTCACAGCCTATTTATGGTAGAGTGTATGTACATGTTATGCCTTCTACTGGACTGTAAGCACCTGAACCATGTTTTATTTCTCCCTCTTAATATCCACACCACCCCTTCCCTGCCCACTTCCTAGCACTATGTATTCTGTATAGTTGCTGTTCAGCAGATGTTTCTTGATCAATAATGAAGTGAGAAACATAGAGCCATTGAATTTTAAACAGGGGAGGAGTATTGATGAAAATGGTTTTGCAGAAAGATTAGTCTGATACTAATTACCTGATGGATCTGAGCTATGTTTTCAGAACATTTGAAAGTTAAAAAGGGAAGTAAAATTGTTTTATTGGCACCCTGAACCTAATTTATCCTTTTAGGCTTAAGGAACATCTAGAAAAAGCCTTTGAGATAGAGGTTAAAGGAAATTTCTCTAATTTGTACTTTTCTCCTATCAATGTACATAATTCAGCATCCTCACTTTAGCTAGTGCTAAATAAATAAGTGCATAATGTTTGCCAAACCTCGCTGATACTCTCAGATCTAACTCACATTTTAGATGACCTAGTATGATAGAGAACCATAAGTCACACTGCATTCCTAAATACTTAATTATATGAATACTCACACACAGACGTATACACCTTATGATCAGTGGATATCAAAGTGTACACAATGACCCATGACCATTTTGCTGGTTTTCACTTTCCATTTGTTGATTGTCTTTAGGTTCAGTGTAGTGTTTACCATGGAAAATGTCATTGGTAGTGTAATTGAGAATTACATCTATACTCAGCAATTTTGAAAGCTTAACTGCTCATTTTCTCAGCATCCTGTTAGTGTTATTGGCTTGTTCTAACCCTTCTGAAAGTATTTCGGCATTAAGGATGTGAATTTGTGAGTACAGTTTGTGCCACATTGAAGGCTTATAATCAAAATCACAGAATCAATATTGTGATCCAGGAGGGCAGGTTTTGGTTTTACACAAAGGACACTGTAACTGTGTCCCTTTTCCCACACAAGAGGGAAGTGTCTCTCAGAAATACTTTTTTTTTTCCTCAGTTTAGTTAAAGATAGTCAAGTATATGATTACTTGACATGTCTAAGTGCCCTCCCAGTAATTTCTCTATCATACGAAGTGATCTAATGTGAGTGTTATATCTGAGAATATCAACAAGGTTTGGCAGATATTATGTACTTAATTTGTTTAGCACTGGTTAAAGTGGGGATGCTGAATTATATATATCGGTAGGATAAAGGGTACAAATTAGAGAAACTACCTTTAACACCTATCTCAAAGGCTTTTTTTAGACCCTTCCTATGTCTGAAAGGATAAATTTGGTTCAGGGTCTCAGTAAATTAAGTTTATTTCCCTTTTTAAGTTTCAGATACTCTGAAAGCATAGTTCAGATCCTTCTATACTTGGTTCGCCTCACTCAGTGTGGTAGAGAATAATGCCTGTTACTTTGCCAGCAAAGGTCCATCTAGTCAAGTCCATCTGTTTTTTCCAGTAGTCATGTATGGATGTGAGGGTTGGACTGTGAAGAAAGCTGAGAGCTGAAGAATTGATGCTTTTGAACTGTGGTGTTGGAGAAGACTCTTCAGAGTCCCTTGGACTGCAAGGAGGTCAAACCAGTCCATTCTGAAGGAGATCAGTCCTGGGTGTTCTTTGGAAGGAATGATGCTGAAGCTGAAACTCCAGGACTTTGGCCACGTCATGCGAAGAGTTGACTCATTGGAAAAGATTCTGATGCTGGGAGGGATTGGGGACAGGAGGAGAAGGGGACGACCGAGGATGAGATGGCTGGATGGCATCACTGACTCGATGGATGTGAGTCTGAGTGAACTCTGGGAGTTGGTGATGGACAGGGAGGCCTGGCGTGCTGCGATTCATGGGGTTGCAAAGAGTCGGACATGACTGAGCGACTGAACTGTACTGAACTGAACTGAATGACTTTTCAAATGCACATTGACTGGAGACATAGGGTAGGGTTGGTCCTTATGAAACTTATAACAGTGATACAGACGCTTAATCATCTTGTCTTTTCCCCTAGTGTGTCAGTATTACCATCTCTGTTACAGACACATACAGACATAATATATGGTTACTCAGAAACATAATATATTTTCCAGGATAGTAGGTTCTCTTCTATTTTTTCTTTTTATTCTTGAACTTATAAAATTCATAACAGCACTCCAGGCCTCCCTCTCCATCACCATCTCCTGGAGTTCACTGAAACTCAGGTCTGTGGAGTCGGTGATGCCATCCAGCCATCTCATCCTCTGTCATCCCCTTTTCCTCCTGCCTCCCAGTCCCTCCCAGCATCAGAGTCTTTTCAAATGAGTCAACTCTTCGCATGAGGTGGCCAAAGTACTAGAGTTTCAGCTTTAGCATCAGACCTTCCAATGAATACTCAGGACTGATCTCCTTTAGAATGGACTAGCTGGATCTCCTTGCAGTCCAAGGGACTCTCAAGAGCATCAATTCTTTGGTGCTCAGCTTTCTTCACAGTCAAACTGTCACATCCATACATGACCACTGGAAAAATCATAGCCTTGACTAGATGGACCTTAGTCAGCAAAGTAATATCTCTGTTTTTCAATATGCTATCTAGATTGGTCATAACTTTTCTTCCAAGGAGTAAGCATCTTTTAATTTCATGGCTGCAGCCACCATCTGCTGTGATTTTGGAGCCCCCCAAAATAAAGCCTTGACTAGACAGAACTTTTTTGGCAAAGTAATGTTTCTGCTTTTGAATATGCTATCTAGGTTGGTCATAACTTTCCTTCCAAGGAGTAAGCGTCTTTTAATTTCATATCTGCAGTGATTTTGGAGCCCCCCAAAATAAAGTCTGACACTGTTTCCACTATTTCCCCATCTATTTCCCATGAAGTGATGGGACCAGATGCCATGATCTTCGTTTTCTGAATGTTGAGCTTTAAGCCAACTTTTTCACTCTCCTCTTTCACTTCATCAAGAGGCTTTTTAGTTCCTCTTCACTCTCTGCCATAAGGGTGGTGTCATCTGCATATCTGAGGATATTGATGTTTCTCCCGGCAATCTTGATTCTAGCTTATGCTTCTTCCAGCCTAGTGTTTCTCATGATATAATCTGCTTATAAGTTAAAAAGCAGGGTGACAATATACAGACTTGACATACTCTTTTTCCTATTTGGAACCAGTCTGTTGTTCCATGTCTAGTTCTAACTGTTGCTTCCTGACCTGCATATAGGTTTCATTCTTATATCGATATTATTACCTTCATTATTATAGGCCTACAATTAAATAATAAGCTTCACCCCATAATTACTGAGTATCTACTACATGTCAGAAACTGTACTTGACCTGGGGATATGGTGATGCACTAGATGGAGATAGTTCCTGCCTTCACATTCATGGTTTCTAGTGCAGGAAATGAGAATAATTGACATTTTATGTATCAACCCAATGAAGCATGAGCAATAAAAGAGGCACAGGGTGCTGAGAAAGCATGTGGTAAGGATCTACCTCAGATTTGAAATCAGTGAGAGTTCCTGGAGTACAAATGTTCAAGTTTAGTTCTGAAGTTTATGGTAGACACTCAAATATATGAGAGAGAAGTTGATGATAAACAGCAGCAGCTAGAATGCCCAAAGGTCAATAGAGAGTCTAATACATTTGAGAAATTAAAAATACTTCTGTGTGCCTCAAACAGAGTAAAGAAGTTTGTTTCTGGACAAGAGAGTCATTTGCAGGGGCCAAACCACATTAAGGAGCATGGCCTTTAACCTGATGATCATGGGGAGTCCCGGAAGGGGTTTAAGTAAGAGTGATTTCACCAGATTCACATTCAGGTAGGATCTATCTGGCTGTAGTATGGAGGGTCAGTTTAAGTAGATGCAAAAGATTGAGGCAGGGAAATCTAATAAATGAGAAGAAAAATGATGCAGGTCTGAGCTAGGATATTGGTATCAGAAATAGAAAGGTTTGAGATTGGAAGATATTTAAGAGGTAAAATTAACAGAAATTGGTAATTGGATAATTGGACATAAAATAAGGGAACTGACACGACAGCAACACTGGGTACACATTGGTTGCATTCGCTGAGAGGGAATGCAGGAAAGGTGAGTTATGAGAGGGGCAGATGTTATTTTTTTGTATATGTCAAGTCTGAGATATATTTAGTACACCCAAAACTACATGGTCAATAGGCTTTTGAAGTCTGGGTTAGGGTGAGAAGATTTGGAGTATAGATTTGGGTATCTTTAGTATTTAAAGAGTGGGTTAAGCTGTAAGATTGAATATGATCTCCCAGGCAGGATCCACAGAGTGAAAAATAGCAGAGGATCTAAAGAACATGAAGATTGAAAATGCAGGCAGAGGATGGGGAGCCACAGAATGAGACAGAATAAACCACCATGGGGAGGGCAGAGAAACAGAAGACTGTCTTGGAAGTAGAGGGAAGATGGTTTCTTAAAAGGGGATTGATGATATTGTTAAATACCTTCAGGAAAGATCATGACTATAAAAGTGTCGTTGGCTTTAGCAACAAGTATTTGACCTTGAAGAGAATGGTTTTGATAGCCTAGAAAGAGGGCATGAGACAGATTGTAGTGAACTGGAAAGTAAATGGGAAGGAAGAAAATGGAGATGGACAGTGTTAACAACTCTAAAAATGTTGACTATTAAGGGAAGAACAGAAGACAGTGAAAGCTAAAAGGAGATGTGAGATCAATACAATTCAGACTCTACATATTTTATGACATATTTTATGACTCTCCTTTCATTTTCTCAAATCTTTTNCAACTCTAAAAATGTTGACTATTAAGGGAAGAACAGAAGACAGTGAAAGCTAAAAGGAGACGTGAGATCAATACAATTCAGACTCTACATATTTTATGACATATTTTATGATATTTTATGACTCTCCTTTCATTTTCTCAAATCTTTTCTAGTTCTCTGGAAAGTTTGCAGGTCTATTTAATTTTGCAAATTTCTTGTCATGATTATTCCTGGTTGACTGATATTTTTTTTCTCTTATTTTAAAAGTAATTTAAAAATTCTTGCTACCTTGTGGTATNTATTTTATGACATATTTTATGACTCTCCTTTCATTTTCTCAAATCTTTTCTAGTTCTCTGGAAAGTTTGCAGGTCTATGCAATTTTGCAAATTTCTTGTCATGATTATTTCTGGTTGACTGATATTTTTTCTCTTATTTTAAAAGTAATTTAAAAATTCTTGCTACCTTGTGGTATGATCCAGCTATTGCTGGTATATAAGAATCATACTGATTTCTTAGATAGGTGAGATTAGTAAATATAATTATCTTGTTTCCACCCACTTTATTGAAATCTCATAACTTAATTTATTATTATATTAATAATATATTATTTTAATAGTTAAAATGGATTATGTTGAGTTTTCTGCATATGTAAGTATTGATGTTTTATTTTTATTATTATAAGTATTGTATGTCATTTCCTTCCATGGGCTTTTAGGGAAGGGACTGCTGTAGAATATAAAATTAAAAGAGCCCTTGGAAATCACCTAAATTGTTTTCATTTTTAAAGAACTAAGGTTGGGACTTCCCTGGCAGTCCAGTAGTTAAGAATTCTTGCTTCCACTGCAGGGGGCATGGCATGCCATGTGATATTGCTAAAAAAAAAAAAAAGGAGAGAGAGAGAACTGAAGTTAAAGAGCAGTTAAGACTCTACAGTCACTCATATGTAGTTCCTGGTCCTGTTACAACACTATAAAATAGATGTACATTCACTTTCCCCAGAAGACATCAGCTTTAGGATGGGGGAAAGAATATTAAAGGTTTATATCATATTAACTAGAGTAATAAAATATAACTAATTCAGTGGAACCACCAGCAATATTTTCAGAAGCTAATTAAATTTTTCTCTTGCTACTGGTGCCAAAATGTACTGCTTCATAGCCTTGACTGGCTCATACTGCTTCTCCCATCTCTGCAAGACCACAGAGGTGGATTTTGTGCCATCACCACTCTCAAGTTGCCATGTCTCACAGGAAGAAAGTGTTCTCTTCCTTTCTACTGGTACTTACTATACTTTTTTTCACTGGATTTTTTAAAAGTATCATCCCCACCATCAACAAATATAGTCCAGGTTCCCAGGCCCTAGGCTGGAGGCCCTTTGAAAGGCTTCATGTTGCTATGGGCTGAACGTTTGTGGTCCCCCAAATTCATGTTGAAGCACTAATCTGCAATGCGATGGTCTTTGGAGATGGAGCCTGTGGGAGATAAATAGGTTTAGATGAATTCATGAAGGGTAGAGCCTCCATGATGGGGTTAGTGCCTTTATAAGAAGACACTAGAGAGTTTTTGCTCTCTCCCTCCCTGCAAGGAAGGAGATATATACATATATGTCTATAGCAAGATGGCTGGCAGCTGTCTGCAAACTGGGAAGATGGCCTTCACCAGAGAGTGAGTTTGCCAGCTCCTTGATCTTGGACTTCTCTGCCACTCGAACTGTGGGAAATAAATACTTGTTGTTTAAGACATCCAGGGAAAGATAGTCCAGACAGCTATAGAAAGACACAACTCTTACTTTAAATATTTAAAAACCAAATTTATTGAACTATAATTTATGTACAAAAAGGTGTCTAGGTACGTGACTGAATCTTGACAAACGTATGTACCTCTGTAACCATTCCAGCGTAGCTGCAGAACATTGCTGTTACCCCCAAATTCCTGTGTGTCCCTTTGCTGTCAGCGCTCCCTCTCCAAACTTCCACTGCATTTCCAGGGAACTAGTGATATGCTTTCCATTACTATATATTAATTTTTTCATTCTGTTGTTGTTCAGTCACTAAGTTGTGTCTGACTCTTTTCACCCTATGAGCTGCAGGACACCAAGCTTCCCTGTCTTTCCCTGTCTCCCAGAATTTGCTCAAACTCATGTCCACTGAGTCACTAATGCTATCTAAGCATCTCATTCTCTGCCACCCGCTTCTCCTCTTGCCCTCAACATTTCCAAGCATCAGGGTCTTTTCCAATGACTTGGCTCTTCACAGCAGGTGGCCAAAGTATTGGAGCTTTAGCTTCAGCATCAGTCCTTCCAATGAATATTCAGGGTTGATATCCTTTAGGAGTGTTCATTCTCTCATCTCAAATAAATGAGTTATAAGGTATGTGATCTTTTTTTGTTGGACTTCTTTTACTCAGGATGATGTTTTTGGTTTATAGATATGAAATAGTAGTTACCTCCTTTTTATTTGTAATTATGAATACACCACAGTTTATCCACTTACCTATTGATGGTGGACCGTGGCATTTTCTCAATTTTTGGCTATTATTTAGTATAGTTTCTATGGATAATTATTTATAAAACATTTCTTACAAGTAAGTAGTCTGGACTAAAACTGCTGGGTGCAACTGCTGGTTACACATTTCTCTGCCCCTTTCTTCTTCCAAATTGCTTATGGATTTTTATTTCTTCGTGTAATTATGTCACATGTCACTGTCCACATTCTGAATGAATGTTGTTCAGTTCAGTTCAGTTCAGTCGCTCAGTTGTGTCCGACTCTTTACGATCCCACGAATCGCAACACACCAGGCCTCCCTGTCCATTACCAACTCCCAGAGTTCACTCAGACTCATGTCCATCGAGTCAGTGATGNTTTCCCCAGAAGACATCAGCTTTAGGATGGGGGAAAGAATATTAAAGGTTTATATCATATTAACTAGAGTAATAAAATATAACTAATTCAGTGGAACCACCAGCAATATTTTCAGAAGCTAATTAAATTTTTCTCTTGCTACTGGTGCCAAAATGTACTGCTTCATAGCCTTGACTGGCTCATACTGCTTCTCCCATCTCTGCAAGACCACAGAGGTGGATTTTGTGCCATCACCACTCTCAAGTTGCCATGTCTCACAGGAAGAAAGTGTTCTCTTCCTTTCTACTGGTACTTACTATACTTTTTTTCACTGGATTTTTTAAAAGTATCATCCCCACCATCAACAAATATAGTCCAGGTTCCCAGGCCCTAGGCTGGAGGCCCTTTGAAAGGCTTCATGTTGCTATGGGCTGAACGTTTGTGGTCCCCCAAATTCATGTTGAAGCACTAATCTGCAATGCGATGGTCTTTGGAGATGGAGCCTGTGGGAGATAAATAGGTTTAGATGAATTCATGAAGGGTAGAGCCTCCATGATGGGGTTAGTGCCTTTATAAGAAGACACTAGAGAGTTTTTGCTCTCTCCCTCCCTGCAAGGAAGGAGATATATACATATATGTCTATAGCAAGATGGCTGGCAGCTGTCTGCAAACTGGGAAGATGGCCTTCACCAGAGAGTGAGTTTGCCAGCTCCTTGATCTTGGACTTCTCTGCCACTCGAACTGTGGGAAATAAATACTTGTTGTTTAAGACATCCAGGGAAAGATAGTCCAGACAGCTATAGAAAGACACAACTCTTACTTTAAATATTTAAAAACCAAATTTATTGAACTATAATTTATGTACAAAAAGGTGTCTAGGTAAGTGACTGAATCTTGACAAACGTATGTACCTCTGTAACCATTCCAGCGTAGCTGTAGAACATTGCTGTTACCCCCAAATTCCTGTGTGTCCCTTTGCTGTCAGCGCTCCCTCTCCAAACTTCCACTGCATTTCCAGGGAACTAGTGATATGCTTTCCATTACTATATATTAATTTTTTCATTCTGTTGTTGTTCAGTCACTAAGTTGTGTCTGACTCTTTTCACCCTATGAGCTGCAGGACACCAAGCTTCCCTGTCTTTCCCTGTCTCCCAGAATTTGCTCAAACTCATGTCCACTGAGTCACTAATGCTATCTAAGCATCTCATTCTCTGCCACCCACTTCTCCTCTTGCCCTCAACATTTCCAAGCATCAGGGTCTTTTCCAATGACTTGGCTCTTCACAGCAGGTGGCCAAAGTATTGGAGCTTTAGCTTCAGCATCAGTCCTTCCAATGAATATTCAGGGTTGATATCCTTTAGGAGTGTTCATTCTCTCATCTCAAATAAATGAGTTATAAGGTATGTGATCTTTTTTTGTTGGACTTCTTTTACTCAGGATGATGTTTTTGGTTTATTGATATGAAATAGTAGTTACCTCCTTTTTATTTGTAATTATGAATACACCACACTTTATCCACTTACCTATTGATGGTGGACAGTGGCATTTTCTCAATTTTTGGCTATTATTTAGCATAGTTTCTATGGATAATTATTTATAAAACATTTCTTACAAGTAAGTAGTCTGGACTAAAACTGCTGGGTGCAACTGCTGGTTACACATTTCTCTGCCCCTTTCTTCTTCCAAATTGCTTATGGATTTTTATTTCTTCGTGTAATTATGTCACATGTCACTGTCCACATTCTGAATGAATGTTGTTCAGTTCAGTTCAGTTCAGTCGCTCAGTTGTGTCCGACTCTACGATCCCACGAATCGCAACACACCAGGCCTCCCTGTCCATTACCAACTCCCAGAGTTCACTCAGACTCATGTCCATCGAGTCAGTGATGTCATCCAGCCATCTCATCCTCTGTTGTCCCCTTCTCCTCCTGCCCCCAATCCCTCCCAGCATCAGAGTCTTTTCCAATGAGTCAACTCTTCGCATGAGGTGGCCATAGTACTGGAGTTTCAGCTTTAGCATCATTCCTTCCAACGAAATCCCAGGGATGATCTCCTTCAGAATGGACTGGTTGGAGCTCCTTGCAGTCCAAGGGACTCTCAAGAGTCTTCTCCAACACCACAGTTCAAAAGCATCAATTCTTCGGCGCTCAGCCTTCTTCACAGTCCAACTCTCACATCCATACA